>QEPC01008891.1:436863-446956 GCA_003113815.1 Sphenodon punctatus | reverse complement strand
AGGGTGTGGGGTTTTTAGTTCCCCCACCTATTTCTGGTTTTTAGATTGGTTTGCTAGGCCTGTTTAAATTATTTTTATAATATTTATGATTATTTTTAATAGTTTTTATTGTATTTTAAAATGTTGGAAGCCACCCCGAACTGCATGGCAGGAGGGGCGGGGTAAAAGTTTATAAAATAAATAAATAAATAAATATAAAAATTAACTCACTGCCCACTACAGAAAGATTAAACCTCACACACAGACAGATTAAAGACAGGAAAATGTCTATAGGTTTCCAGTTCCATCTTTGAATTCCTACAGGTGGTAACAAATGGCTCATTATCAGATTTACCCTTATATATAGTCATATACCTTGCAGTGATCAGTGTTCCAATATTTCAGAGGAAAGGGGAAAAAATTCTTCAATGATGCATTGATGTACAGCTGTGCATCCCAACTATTTCTGGTATTTCTTTTGAGGAAAAATGGATAGCTGACAACAAATTACCTTCGAGTCTCACCTTCAAGGCTATTCATGGTCTTCCTCCTCTCTAGCTGTCTGCCCTCATTTCCCATTTGTTCCCATTTGTTTTAGGGAATCCTCTTCCCTAAACTGTCTTTGCCCTGTCTCGCATGCTAGCCACTATAGCTGGAACTCCCTCCCTGAACACATATGCTCTGCTCCCCCTCTCCCTCTCTTCAAATTCCTCCCATCAGGCTTTTCATAGATTCTCACCCCACCCCAAATCTGCTCACTGATGTGCTTTCTATTGTCTTATCATCAGTGCTTAATTTGTAAAAAATGAATTTCTGGGGCCCAATCCTGCCCCAAAGTCACACCCCCTGCTCCAGAGGTTTTCAAAGCAGAGAACTGAATCCTAATCTCCAGCTAGAAATCCAACCACTGGACCTGTCTCCCTACAGCTGATTATAAAACAGGAGTTCTTGTGATTTAATCTAGATGATGATGATGCATCTATGAGTATTTTCAAGCATGATGGTGTATGGCACCGTCACACTTTGTTCCTGGCCAGGGTGAGGGCCCTCACCCCATTCGAATCTGGCCCAGCCACCGAAAAGACATGTTGATAGCCCGTGCTGGGGAGGGGGTGGGGAGAGGTTACGGCGGTGTGTGGACATGGGTCCATAGGCTGCGCCCCTCATGCTGCTGAGTGCAGCCCACCCACCGCCCTTACAGGTGGCCGTAGAGGCTTATGAGGCCACCGCGTGCACTCGGAACAGTCCCGGTCACGGGCTGGGGTCAGGTAGAGTGGACCATCAAATATGATGGCCTGCTCTACCCTGTCCAGAAATGGCTTCCCCGGGCCATGGTAGTGCTTAGCCCGGGCTGTGACTCGGCAATGGGCACAAGTAACAGCCCAGGCTAAAAACTGCCATGGCCCAGGGACAGGCCTGATCCTGCCCAGGGTAACATCTGGCAGGTGGGATCAGATGTGACAGATGTGACAGCGCCATGGGTGACCATGTGGGTTAAAGCATGGCAGAAAAGAACCATCAGAAAAGCAGGAAAGTTGCTTTTCTGACTTTCCTTTCTAACCCTGAAATGGCCAATATTGACCTTTTCCTGGACTTTCATATTTAGGAGTAAGAACATAAGAATATTAGAAGGGTCATACTGGGTCAGACCAGCAGTCCATCTAACCTAGCATCTGACAGCAGTCAGCTCCAATAGCTCAAGTGTACACGTAATGCAGGTTATGGAGGTGTGACCAATCTCCTGATGACCATCCTCAACTACGGGTGATTTCAGACGTGACGAGATCACGCTGAACCACACTGAACCACGGTGAACCCCGCGGCGGGGCGAAAGGGCCCTGAACGTCTGTTCAGCGCGCTCCAGATGTTGGCCACGCTGAATCTGCACACGGGGTCAATTTGAACCACGCTTCCCGGGCTAGCCGGGGGAAGGTCCCGGGAAGCGTGGTCAAATGGACCGCGGGCCGTGGCCAACAAAAAGTAACGTCTGGCCGCGTCCCACGGCCCGGGATCCCCGGCGGGATCCCGGGCCGTGGCACGATCGGCCAGACGCGGCGGCCGCATTGGCCCCGCCGCCCGCCCGTCTCCTCGGAGGGCGGGCGGCGGGGTGCGTGGAGGGGGCGGGGCCGTGCGGCCGCACGTTGCGCCGCGCGGCCCCGGCCCCTCCCACTTTCCCCGCCGGGATCCCCCTGGCACCTCTGTTGGGCCGTGCAGGGGTGACCCCGGCGAGGAACGAAGACGTTGCTTTCGGTACGGGGCCAAAGGGCCCCGTAACGTCTGAAAGTACCCTACTGGTAGCCAGGGTTTTAAGCCCCAACTAGTAGACACTGGCTCTATCCTCTAAGAAATGATCTAATTTCCTTTTGAAGCTAGTTATGCTGCTGACTTTCACCGCCTCCTCTTGCGATGAGTTCTACAACTGTATTGTTCACTGGACTACTGTGCGAAATAGTACTTCCTTTTATTCATTTTGAATCTGCGCCATTCTCCTTCAGAGAGTGTCCCTTGTTCCCTTATTGTGAGAAAGGGAAAAACACCAGTTCCCTATTTACTTTCTCCATACCAATCATGGTTTTAAAAACTTCTATCATATCCCCCCTTAATTGTCTCTTCTCCAAGCTAAACATCCCTAACCAGTTGAACCACTCCTCATATGGACATCTATCTATCTATCTCTTCTGTCATCCTCGTTGCCCTTTCCTGAACCTTTTCCATTTCTTATGGCATGCACACTCCTACTGGGAATATTTCCTTGGCTCCACACCCCCCCTTAATTCACTGGCTGGGGATGAGACCTGGCAAGCCTCCCCACAAATTAAACCCTGCCTATCATTTGACTTTTGTTCCCCGCAACTAAGCTAAGCACAAGTACCTCCATTCTGTCAACTTCATGGATGTATTCTTAACTCTTCCTTTGTTGTCCTTTCCCTCATCTCCCTTTCTTTGTCCGTCCCAGATTATGTGGCTCCCAAGTTATTCATCATAGATTATGTGGACCCCAAGCTATCCCAAGGTATCAATTTCCAATTAATTAATAATTGTTCAGTTCCAGGTGAAGAAGAAGAACAACGCTAATAATAATAGTAAATTACATTTTTTAAGTTCAGGAATTCTGGTTAAACATGGAGATCGCCTAAAATTCACAATAATGGTTTGGCACTGTGTAGGATTAGAACAAGAATCAAAACATTAAGTGAAGTCGACTGTCACTTTTGTCATTTCTGTAGCTGCAATTGATTCAGTTTAGCATAATCTTGTCTTTTTGAGTCAAGAAGTTTTTGATGGCTCACATGAGAAAGATTTTATGAGCTGTTAGGTATAAATGTATCCAGTTTCAGTGATTGAAGAATAAATTCATTCTAGTTAATTTCACCAACCATTTAAAAATTCATAGGATTATCTGAACTTTTCAAAATTCACAGAATTATCTAAACACACCTACCAGGAATTTTAAATGAGTCCATAAGAAAATACCTACAGCAATTCACCTTTTGCACCATTTTGTAAACCCTATGAGGCGAAAGCAGTATTGCTTATGTGTGCAGATACTTCTAAGGCCGTTTTTAAATGGGCATGGCTGGGGGGCAGGTTTGTATGTGCCGCGTGGAGCGCTCACACATGTCCAGTGAGTGGGTGGGGGATCAAACAGACTGGCATGGGTGTGCATTGGCTGTGCACCCCTACTCCATGCCTGGATTTTTCCATGATGCTCCGTGCGTGGACATGAGTAGGCAGTATGTGGGTCATGGGAACACCCACCCACCCATGCTGCCTTCAGATAAGCGCTCAGGTGGGTGGACCTGCGTGGATGCGTCCAGTTTAAAAACAGCCTAAGTGTCATATTATCAAACAGGCAGCAGTGCAGTTGACATCCATTTCAAATGCATTAGAAACTACACAAGCCTCCTATAGGATGTGCACCATGGTCACTGGAAGTGTGGTGTGATGTAAGTATCTCTGCCACAACTATTCCATAGCTGAGATTTGTAGATCATGTGCAAGGGCTTGCATTGAATCACACACTCCCTCTACCTGGGCTGATGTGTGCCCCTTTTCCCTTGCCCCCTCCCACATATTGTGAATTGTGACCCTAGAAGCATATTCTTTTTTGTGTCAGATGCCCCTCACACCATTTCTACCCATGTGCCATTGTGCTGAAATAGCAATAACAGCATAATTAGCACACAATGTTAAAATGGCTGCAAAGAATCTATGGTTTATCACTGGTGTTTTTGCTTTATGTGACTAGTAGGAAAAATAATCCTTGTGACCTCCCCTCCACCTCTCCCCTATATATTATCTTCTTTTTCTTTACCTGTGCTCCAAGTTTCCCTGTACTGAGGGCTTCAGAGACTGGTTTTTAGACACTGGGAAATGATGATTGAAAAGTCCCTTTGTGGTAAAATGAATCCCAAACCAATAGCAATTGTTATTCTGGCACAGTGAGTTAGCTGCTTGAGGAACTTTACATTGGCATCTTATTCCTTCATTTTCTCTATTCAACAACAACAATTCAAGAAATTGGTCTCTTAGCCAAAGCAATCTACACAGGGAATCAAAGCTGCATTTCAAACATCCATTTTATATCACAGGAATGCAAACACAGTGCTGTAAGATAAACAGCAATATCTACTATTCTTTTCAACATTTAATTGTTACTTTAAATCAGTAGTTACTATTCTGATGTTATTAGAGTAGAAAAAATACTAAAGTTAAGGCTGAGATTGGGCTTTCAAAAAAAAAACTTTTGTTTTCAGTTGCTCTTAACTTTGATTGAAATATTCCATTCAGTCTGAAACTTTATATACTTAGGGAGAATCTAGTAAGGATACAATCCAACTCCCATTAGGAACTGGATTGTACCCCAAGTGTGATGTATGTGTTTGTGAAGTGCAAACACATGTGAGAGACTACACATTAAACTTCATAAAACTCAGAATTTTCAGGAATGTCTTTGCATGTTATCATCTCAACATATTTTTGTGATGTGATTTTTGTTTTTTGTTTTTTGTTTGCATCTCATTCCAGTTCTTCTACAGGATGCTTTGCAATCACCAGGATTGATTCTATTTCAAATTCCAGCCTCATGAATTTCAATGACTCCTAACACTTGTAGGGACAGAAGTTAGAACAGTATAAATCAAGTCTAACTCCAGTGAAGCAAACAAGGGCAATATTGAGAGAGGAAAAGCAGGCTCCTGCACTATAGGTGCAGTCACACAAGACAGGCAGGAGAGGTTACCACTCCCTAGGCAGCTGGTTCATGTGACTTTTGTCCCTGGTGTCTGCCAGATGTTCCCCCCACCCTGGGAGGGGAAGAGGAAACAGTTGGCTTCTATGCCACACATCCTTGGAAAAATTCTGAGGTTGTGTCGCAGAGCCGCTTACCCCACTTACCCCACAGGATGGGGCAACTCGTATGCCCAAGACTGTTCTGCCCTGCCATGTAGCGAGCTCCACAGCAGGGCTGTGAGTGGTGGGTGCTATTGCCTGCTGTGCGTGGCCATGTCATGGCCAGGGGTGGGATTTTTGTTGTGCTGGGGCAGGGAGGTGGGGCAGGGCCAGGTGGCTGGCACTGCGCTTAGCCCCAGCCATGGCGGTAGCTAGGGGCTGGCCCACCTGCCTTCCCTGAAACCATCTGCCCGGTTCTCTACTTTTGCCCCACCGTGTAGCAGTGGTGATTGCCGCCCCAGAGCCACACAGGGATCAGGTCCCTTCAGCTCATCTGGCTGCACCCTATAAGATACTTGACTCTGATTCCCAATTTTTGAATCTAAAATGAGTGATTTCTTTGTAATAAAAGTAAGGTGAATTCTTTGGAATAACTGTGTGTTACGTTACATGAATGGAATTCTCAGATAGCTCATTAGTGGTTCCATGCACTGATAACATTCAGAACAAAGCCAGTAATGACTTTGTGAATAACTGAATAACCGGTTCTTCTTGCTAACTCATTTTGAGCATTAGCTCTTTGCACTGATACATAACCCTTCATGTGAAAAAATCATCGTTTTTAGCAAACTCTATCATCTAACAAGGCATTGGTTCAGATAAGGGCACAATGTTTGTTTGCATTCCCTCATTGTTATGCATCCTTCCCCCATGGAACTGTCAGCTGGCAATTAACTGCCTTAATTATCAAAGTTACTAGAAGCACAGCTCTTTACTAATTTCCTGCTTCAATGTGCTAGAAAACCTTTCCCAGTCAAATGGTATCATATGAATTTCAGCTAGACTTCATCTAGGGGTTTAAATTCATACAGTTGTCTTGGCAACACTTTGCTTAATGTCTGCTTTAGATTTTACCTCCTTTCTGTGTCTTCCTAAATATGAATTTGATGATATATCAAAGCAAAATACATGCAAAATGCTGCCATTTTGATTTGCTACTAGATTGCATCCACTTTGTGCTGATGTGAATATGCCAAGACAGTGCAGATCCAAGCTCTTAACTGTAGTATACAATTGTGTATTCTGTATGTGCTATATGCAGTACAGAAAAATATTTTTATTTTTAGGAGGGTGGAAATGTTATTTCTAAATACGTTACTTCTTGGAAGAAATTTTATTTTTAATGTTTCTGACCTGAAAACCCAAATGCCTTAAACTACCATCAGTCCTACTCAATGACTTGAGTGTGAGCCATGATCTCATTAACTTTTTCTGTATCTAAAAGTGTTGCTAGTCTATTAGCTTACGGCTTTCTAGGGTTAGAAATAATATGTACTGTACCCCCGAACCCCCACAAAAGCAGCAATTTTTTTTAATGACATAAAGCTCCCATTCTAAACCAACCCTGGTCACAAGGCATCATACTTTAGACCAATTGAAAGTGTACAACTCAATCTTGCCCATCCTGATACCAGGGAAGGCATAACATGCAGGTGGGGGGAAAGTCTACTGTGTGAGTTGAGAATAGCTGTATGAATCTAATTGATCAGAACTTAGAAAAAAGAAATTCTAATTAATATCCTTTAAAATTCCATTTGATATATGGAAAAGAAGTCACAAATCATGCTAAGAGTATACTTTTATGCAAATTCAAAATGTTATCTGTGGATCTTCCAAAATTGGAAGTAAGTGCTGTGAATCCTGCTTAAACTGAGAACTCTCCACTTTCTGAAAATATGTCTGTATTCAGGTCTGCAGGACAGCACGTTTTGCTCTTTCAATCTATCACCAGTTCAGGCCTAAATATTATAATTTAATTCCAAGAAGGAATTCAATATAGTGGCTGAAGGAAGGAAATATATTATTTGTAGTGCATTTTTCTTTCCTAAATATTGATGGTTAGGAACTTCTCAGATGGTTGAAATGTTAGGAAAAAATCCCAGTGGATAGGTATGTAAGATTGATATGAAGCAGACATGTCTTCTCCCGAGTTTGGGAAAGATGGGGGAGGCCTATCTTTAACTCTGGAAAATATTTTGATTCAGTTGTTCCATAAAAAGAGAGAAGGCCTTCAGTAACAGATCTCCTTTAGCCTTGGGGAATATGCACAACTGACATTTTTTTTAGTTTACTTTTTAAAAGTGGTTTTAAAATCAGGGTAGGACCTTGGAGAGAGAAACTATGACCCTTTTTACACAGACGCTCTAAGACACATAAAATGGGTGTTACATTTTATTATGCATGTTGCAGGGCACCACTGCAGCCAATCACCATGAGCCCTGTGCACACATGATGCCTCCACCCAGTTCCTCTGGGTGGAGATGGGTGTTGGTCGGTGGGTGGGGAGCATTTTCCTGTGTGGAGATGGGTGGGGGCGTCTGTGTAAACGCCACTTTTGGTTGGTGTTGGTGAGTGTTTGCTCCCGGCCGACACCCATCTCCACCCACCCACACCCACCCACGGAGCAACCGGCAGTGGCATCCGTTGCTCCATGGGTGGGTGTGGGTGGAGATGGGTGTTGGCCGGGAGCAAACACTCACCAACACCCACCAAAAGTGGCATTTACACAGACGGCCCCACTCATCTCCACCCAGGGAAATGCTCCCCACCCACCAGCCAACACCCATCTCCACCCACAGGAACTGGGTGGAGGCATCATGTGTGCACGGGGCCCATGGTGATTGGCTGCAGTGGTGCCCTGCAACATGTATAATAAAATGTAACACCCATTTTATGGGTGTTAGAGCGTCTGTGTAAAAAGGGCCTATGACTCACCCCCCACCCCCCCCTCCTTCTCCAAAGACTTTGGATTGTTTTTACTCTACTGCCACTGGAGATGGATTAAGGAGCAGAGGGCAGGTGAGGTGGTTAAAGGTTAATAGTAAATAGAACGTAGCAGTTTATTAGATGGACGTACTCCCTAAAGGTGGAGTGTTTCTATAAAGAAAACCAACAACACTTGTAGTAGAAACAGCATGTATCATTAACTTTTGACAGCCTCATTACTGTCATTGTAAACCTCTTAGCAGCTTCTAACTATGCCTGTTTTTAAAAGTAAAATGTGTCCTTCCATACGCTTTAAAAACAGATTTCTTCTAAATCGTTCAATTATACTGTTCAGAATTTGGAAATGGGCAATATTTAATCCTGGATCAATGCTAAATATGATAACTAGTATCTCTATATTTATCAAGGCTAGTTCTGTAGCTGCTGCTTATTTCTGTACCTCTCTTTTGCATCCTCAGGCCACTGTCTCCTTATTTGTTCTGTGGAAGAAGCTCTAATTGTAGTATAGGGCATTTTCAGACAAGACACTCTCCACCCACTACCTACCCACCCCCATCCACTATACATGTTGCAGGACTTCAGTGTTGCCCTATGGGTGCCCTGTAACATGTATAGTCGGTGGGAATGTGGAGTGTCTTGTCTGAAAACGCTGTGTATATTGTTTCTGGTGGGAGAGAATTTTCAAAATACGTATTTTTCAAATGCTTACAAGAATACTAGAGGAAGGAAGGAAGGAAGAGGTTTAGATTTTTAATTCTACAAAATATACCTTATTTTTAATATATATATATATATATATATATATATATATATATATATTCATTTTTAGTCTGTTCTTCATTTGTAATACTACTGCAGGATAATAGAAACGGACACAACTATGCTTACTGGTTCTTTGTGGTTGGTTTGCCCTTGTTAGGTACACACCCAACAGCAATATTTGTATTTCCTGCATGATCTCTGCAAGTAAACTGAGCATATAATCCTTTTAAAGTTGATTTATAAGTACCAACATTCAATCAACCTATGATTTGACCAAACACCCTTAAATGCATAAACCATATGGAAGATGGAGGCTACCAACATCAGGAGCATCCAGAAAACACCACAGTAAATCTTTTGGTCTAAGTTCTTGTAGTGATGATACAAACATCATATAAATGATCTATCGGTTTAAACTGATAATAGATGGCTTTATTATTGTGGTAGGGTAGACAGGTCAATTGGTAAATTCTGGTTTGAATCTACAGAAAGACATGATAGTCGAGTTCAGACTTGTTGGGAGAGGATGAATAATTCACTGAGGAATATTAATAATTCAGGAAATGTATAAGAATCAACAATCTTGTTTCCTTTTCACTGGTTCTCTCTCTCTCTCTCTGATTGGGAGGATAACATAGGACAAAAATCTTTCCTCACTTTAAGTATGGACTCTAAATCAGGGGTGTAGTTCCAAATCAGCAGGTAAAGCCGGTGCAGATGCACGCGGGCCCAGAAGCCTGGGGGCCCCACAATGCAAGTGGAATTTGTGTGTATCTCATGTATGGGGTGTGGGGGGGGAGGCCAATGGTGCCCATTCCATCTTCTTTGCTTGAGCCCATACCCATCTAGCTAAGCCCCTGCCCCAAATAGTTGCAAATTAAAAATAGAAAAGTAGCATTATTTTCTTTAGAAGTCTAGTCAGTTTTGGAATTCCTGAAATATTGAGTGCCTACATCTGTCTGCCCAGACCATTCATGCTAGGAATGAAAGTAACAATGGTTTCGGGTTAGGGACTGAGGCTCTTTTTACACAAGGCTTGTTAATAGCACATTTCTAAATCCCTGGAGAAAGAAATGCACATGTGCAGGTGCACGGGTATGTGTTAATAAATAATACATTTTATTCAGGCGTGACCAAAGGTCATAGCCATTATTTGAACAGCGTTTAAAACAAC
>QEPC01008891.1:414404-431478 GCA_003113815.1 Sphenodon punctatus | reverse complement strand
TGAAGGCATGGATGATGGTGGCAAGGTTGGAGTCTGAAATGTACATCCTCAGTCACCGTACCAGGTGTAACTGGCTGAAAGTGGTCCTCACCACAGGTGCCACCTGGGTATCCCAGCAGAGCTGTGAATCAAGGACCACTTCCAAACTCCAAACCTGAGAAACCAAGGAGGGATGGACCCCATTCAGTTTCCTTCAGTCTAGACATGATTGAAGTGATGATGGTTGGCCAATCTTGTGACTTGGAAGGGATTGGGACTCCTCTAGTTACTCAGGTTACTCAGGTTTGCAGTCTTGGGGGTCTCCACCCCGTCAGTCCTTCCCACCAACATCATTTCCATCTTGTCAGGATTCAGCTTCAGATGGCTCTCCCTCATCCAGTTTCCCACAGCCACCAAACACTGGGTAAGCACCAAAACTGCTCAGTCTGAGTCAGCTGAAAATGAGAGGTACAGTTAAGTGTCATCAGCATGACATTGGACACCAAACCCTCTCATTACCTCACCCAGCAACTGCATATATGTTGAACAGGAGGGGAGACAGAAGGGAGGGACCCTTCTCAGTAGTCTGGGAGGACTCAGAGGGGGACATGATGTCTGACCAGGAAGGGAAAAGAGCAGGAAGAACTTTGGGGAGAAGGACTGAGACAAGGAGGGAAAGGGCTCAGTCAGCAGGTTAGAGGTGAGATTGTGGTGGGCGACCCCTCTGATTCATGATGCCTGTGATGCACAGGTAGAAGCGCCAAAGATCTCCACTGACTCTGATCTGATTAACAAGCAACATTTATTGTAATTGTAAACTAGAACACAACATGGCTGCCCCTGCCTCCTGGAAAATCTTCCAGTTCACCTGTAGGTGTCCCTCTGAAACAGTCCCACCTAGGAAACAATATACTTCACGAAAGCCGCTGCAAGCACTTTCATACTGTTACACCCTCCACTTCCACCCACAAATCCAGGGTTTTCCCCAGAGAACCTGCAAGGAGCAGATGGCAAACCCCAGCCTGGGATCTGAGAACAAAGGGGCTCCTGACCCAGTCTGGCAGCCTTGAGTAGAGAACAGACCTTCTCAGCTGCAGCAAGGCCCAGACAAGTGCAGCCTTAAACATATGTACCTTGCAGACAGTTTCTGGCAGAAACAACTGCTACTGTTGGTCAGTTTTCTCTTTGGTCCACTTACCAGTTACCTCATCCAGGCCACTGACCAAGGGTCTATGGAGCATTACAACTCTCTATCCAGATTAGGTGGCTTTTTTACCTGACACTCCCATAGGTGAAAATGGAAGTGTCGGGAAAAAAGCAACCGAAGATGGCAACCCTAATCCAAATGTCACTGGTACAGTGTCTGGCTCAGTCACTGCTCCTGCCAGCCAGCTGCATTTTGATCTGGGCCTTGCTGTAGCTGAGCAGGGACGGTGGAAGCAGCTAGCTAGCAGAAAAAAAAATGGTGGAGTAGCCTGTCTCCGCACAGGCTGGAACTAGTTGCTTCAGAAACAACTATAAAGCAGAGAACCGACTTAATCCTCTACCACTAAACTCAGTGTAAGCTGAGTCATTGACTTCTATAGATTTAGGATTGTACAAGCCCTAAATTGATTCAGTGTTGTCACACCATGCTCCTTTTTGTATCTGCTCCTTCCTCTTTTGTGTTGGTGGAAGGTTGAAGCAAGCCGTGTTCTGTTCCTGTGAGGTATTTTTTATCATTATACCCATATTTAAAATAAACTGAACTAGTTGGCCACAGTTTCCCTTTGCTACTGTAGATAAATACATTAAAGACAATATACCTTTCCAACTAAATTAGCTCTAACAGTTCTCTAATGCAAGGCAATTCAATTTACAAGCTATTATTCTCTTTATTAAATCAGCCCAGCTATGCAGATTACACTCAGCAGCTATTCTTGCACAGCAGGAAAAATCTAACTTAAAATAATCACATTCCCTTATTTATTCCTAATGAGAACTACACATACATGTGCAGGACACCCATAGTAATTATGTGCTGCGGCAAACAGCAGATTTCGATTCTACATAGGTGGGTGGCACGCTGCTTTCAATAATAGTATATATTTTCTCTGCTTCAACAACGTATGTCCCAAACCTATTTTAAAGTCTCTTCTCTCAATTTAATACTTGGAAGAAGCTGCTTCCAGCTGACCACAGGGATCACGATGGAACATACAGGAGCTGATCCGAAATGTCCACATGCACGGCTTACACGTGGGCATGTGCGCAGACACACGTGCCATACTCCCCATAGTGAGAGTAAACACAGGGTACATGTGCACATTGTATGTGCTGTGTGCATGCTGTGTGGGGCTTGTTTATTTATTATTATTACTATTATTACTATTATTATTATTATTATTATTATTATTATTGTGACAGCAATGTACTTTACTCTGTGTAATCATTAATTAGAGACAGGATGCTGCACAAGGGACTTACAATCTAGGAAAGACGAGGGATGAGGGGGAAGGGGTAGGGGGGGACAAAGGTAGAAACAGGAATTATTCATGAAGTTTAGAAGTTGCAGGTGCAACTCAAGTTAGTTACAGGGGAGAGGGAAACCTTGGGTGAGTTAGTTACAGGGGAGAGGGAAATCTTGGGTGAAAATAAACGTGATGAGGACCCACTATGGCCGCCTGGTCCAGAGACTCACCATCACGTCAGTTTCTGAGCTGCTGGATGTGGGCCTGCTTCTGCCCTGGCCTAGTTAGGCTTCTGGCCCAGAATTGGTCCCCTGGATGATCCTGGGCGCACAGTCCAGGCCAAGGGATGCCCAGGCCAACCAACCAGGCCATAACAGGCTAGTCTGCCAGTGTTTACAGCCCCATCCCTGCCAGGGAGCAAGGGCCACTATGGCTAGTTGCCATGACTGCCCATGATTAGCTACCATGACTGCCTGTCATAGCAGTGGGCAGGGTGCCAAGGCTACCTAGCTGAGCATTGTTCAGTTTTGCCACTGTACCAGGGGCGGGGGAATGCTCGCCAGCAGGCCTGGTTAGGTGCACGTCAGTTCCATGTCCCCAGCTGACCCTACCAGGGTCAGCCCCCCCGCCCCCTCGAACGTGTAGCTGGCACAATTTCAACCTGAAACTGACTAGGCTGCAGCTTGAGGGCTTAGCAAGGGGCTCTGTTGGCTAGGAGAGCTAGGACCTCCTGGGATCCAACCCCTCCAGGCCAGGGCAGCTCTTTGCAAAGCTGGCTCAGTACACTCTCCCCGTCGCCAAAAAGATGATGGGGGAGGGTGGCGAGTTGGGCTCAAAATCTTGCTGAGAACTCGAACCATCAAGGTCTTGAACTTGATTCTTGTGAGATTTCTCATAAGAATTGTTTCATTTCAGCCTTAGGAGGGAAGACAGACTGGAGTTTTTTGTGTGTAGGAGGGAAACAAACATGTAGGAGGGCTCTGTATGCAAGAGGGAAGCTAGTGGGCAGAGGTCTCTGAATACAGCAATGAGGGAAGCTGTCAGGAAGGCTCTATCCATAGCAATAGAGGTATTCTCTATACAGCAGAGAGGGAGGCACTCAGGCTTTATCCAAAGGCAGGCAGGCTGTCTGCACAGGAGGGAAGCAGGCAGAAGATTCTTGTGCTCAGAAGGCTAGAGGATAGCAGAAAGATTCTGTGCAAAAGAAGAAGGCAAGCTGTAGGGCAGCAGGAGATCTCTGAGTGAAGGATGGAGGCTGGTGGGTGGTCAGAGCACTTGTGTGCAGGAGAGATGCAGACATGCAGCAGAGCTCTGTGCGCATGAGGGAGGCAGGAAGCAAGACAGGTACCTGCAGGCAGAGAGGTTCTGTGGTCAGCGGGGCTCTCTCTTTATCTTATTGGAAAATTGTTTCCTATGAAAATGTTTACCCAGCCCTATTGGGACTATCTCTAACTAACTTAGGCTGCTTTAAATACCTTGTGAGGTATTTAATTCGTGGTCTTCAAACAATGCGTGACCGCCTTCTATGCATATGATCATGGACTTCTGTGTTGTGTAATCCCGCCTTGCGGAATTTTGAAATATCGCACGAGGGGGGGGTCACTTGACAGTGACCCGCTCGTTTAAAAGTGCTCTATTGCACCTTATTTCTAAAACTAGCTAACTTTTTTAATGTGACAACCGTGCCAAGAGAAATTTTTGCTATTCTCTTTCAGACACTAGTACAAATCATAGCTAACCCTCTCATGCTTCTAATTTAATGTAATTGTCTTGCCATGGGAAAAAGGATATTTTCCGTTTTTACACATTTGCACTCCATGAATTCTCAAGAATGGAGCCGCATACATCTAAAGATAAATGCATTTGCACATAATATCAGAGACTGCTTAAACTTACCAGAGCAGAGACAGACTATCTCTCAGTTATGGGCTTGTACAGCACCTAATGGATTGTGGTTTTTTCCCCATCATTGAGACTAGTAGGCAGATCTGTGTTGCAAATAAGGAATTGAAATAATAATCATAATAGCAAGACCTTGTTGGTTTTGAACCAGAAATTCAGGGAACCTACATGAGTGTGCTCACTATTGTGCCACTAATGGTGCTGCTTTTCACTGCAGATCCACAACTGCTCTAGTTGCCCTGCTTCTTGTTCCTGACATGACTTAGCTGTGAGTTTGTTCAGTTCTGCAACCCTATCAGGGACGGGGAAGTGCTTGCTGGCCGGCCTGGTCAGGTGCCTGAACCTGACCCTGCCAGGGCTGGCCCCCCTCCCTGAGCGTGTAACTGGCACTATTACAGACTGAAACTGACTAGGCAGCCGCTTGAGAGCTTTGCAAGGGCCTTTGTTGGCCAGGAGAGCTGGGACCGCTGTGATCCCAGCTTGCCAGGTCAGGGCAGCCCTTTGAAAAGTCAGGTCAGTGTGCTCTCTGCCTCGCCAAACAGATGTTGGAGGGAGGAGGAGGGAGGCAGGCTCAAAATCCCACTCAGAACTCAAACCAGGTGTCGAGATCCCAGTGAGATCTTGAGCCTCGTTCTTGTTCTCATAAGATTTCTCTTGCAAATTGTTTCAATTTTTGTTTCAGCCTTAGGAGGGAAGACAAGCTGGAGGTTTTGTGTGTAGGAGGGGCCTGTGGGACTGCACTTGTGTGGTTCTCTTTGTTTCTGTCTGGGAAGTCCCAGCAGGTGGTGATGGAAAATTGCTCGTCGTCCCCTTGAAACCTACTTTGCCACAGGTTTCCATTCTGTCTCCCCTCTTGTTCAATGTGTATCTGAAGCTGCTGGGCGAGATCATCCGGAGGTTTGGAGTGAGGTGCCATCAGTATGCTGATGACACCCAGATTTGCCTCTCTTTTTCTTTTGATACTGGTCCTGCAGTTTCGGTGTTTTCCCAGTACGCGGCTGATGTTGGGAACTGGATGAGGGTGAGCCGGTTGAACATGACTGAAGTGATGATGGTTGGCCAATCTGGTGACTTGGAAAGGATTGGGACCCCTCTAGTTACTCAGGGTTGCAGCCATGGGGTGCTTCTGGATCCTCTGCTGTGTCTAGATTGTCAGGTAGTGGCGTTGCCAGGAGCACCTTTCACCAGCTCCATCTGGTGCGAAGTCTTTTCTTTCTGATTCATATCTGGTGACCATCCTTTAAGATTTCATTACAACAGGGCTAGATGACTGCAGTGTGCTCTACATTGGGCTGACCTTGATAGCTGATTGAAGGCTGCAGCTAGTGCAGACTGTGGTGGCCTGACTCCTTTTGGGGGTGGGTCGCTGTAAGCATATTAAACCTGTGCTCTGTAGTCTGCAGTAGTTTCCTTGGGGTATGAATTTTAATAAATAAAATAAATAAAATCTGTTGCTCTCCTCTGAAACTGCTCCAGTTTGTCAATGTCCTTCTTAAGATAGGATACTCCGAACTTAACACAATACTCCAGGTGAGGTCTGACTAGTGCTGAATGGCTGAAACTTAATTCTTGGTTCCTCGTGTTTCTCATCTCATTCTTGCAAATGAGAATGAGATGAGAATCAGCTGGATTCTCGCAGAGAAAAACGATAATCTCATAACACAATACCCAGTGCTGATGTAGGGAAGGAGGACGAAGCCACAGTGTTCCCTGCCCAGCTTTGTTAACTTCTCAGGTTGGCAGCTGTCTCAGTGGGGAAAGCTTTCTGGTGACAAATTTTCAGAAATGGGAGGGGGGAGAGCAGGAGGGAGGGGGCAGACTCAGAAGATATCTTAGCATGCTATTGGCTATCCAGCAGCCAACAGAATGCTGACAAGCTGTGCTGAGCCTGCCTCTTTCCTTCAGCTTTCTCCCCTCCCACCTGGAAGTCCTTTCTAGATGGGAGGGGGAAGATCAGGATGGAGCAGGCAGATACTGAACATTTTATTGGCTAGCAGGAGTCTGAGTAAGTACCTAACAGAATGCTGAAAAGCTTTGCTGAGCCTGCCTCTTCCCTTCAGCTCCCTCCTCCCAACTAGAAACAGGGAGAAGTACTGTACTTGATTTGCACATGTTTACCTATGTTTACCTATGTGATTACCTTGTCTGGGGCTCGAAATGGGTAATTAATCATGATAGATAGATAGATAGATAGATAGATAGATAGATAGATAGATAGATAGAAGCAGTTTTGTTCTTTCTAAAACTTTCTTTTCATAAATACATTTAGCATCCACTACAGACTGCAAAACTGTTATATAGAAATTTCATAATGTTATTTATTTATAGTGATTGAAATTCTCAGATGAAATCTACAAAACTCATGTTCTGTGCTGTACTACTTTAATTGGTGTTTGCTTGTTTAAGTAGTACTGTAATTAATCAGTGTAATAAGTACATAAGACAAATGTATGTTCCAGTGCAAATGTACCAACTCATAGAAACAAATGTAACTAAAGTCTGGTTAATGGTTTCACCCAGCTTCTCAGGAAGCAGTTCAGCAGGTGTGAAATTCCAGTTTAAGTACAAGCTAGTCTAATTTCACACTTGAATCGTAGACTTGCCACAGAGTCCCCATTGAGTAAATTTCACATTTGCATGCATTCAAGGTCATTACTGAAGGTGATCGAAATGAGACTCGACACCTCCATTTATTTATTGTCAGGGAGTGGGTTTGAAATTTGCACTGACTCTAATCATGCTGATTCCACGTCCAAGTCAAGGTTATTGCACTCTTGTCTTGCCTTGTCAGAGAAGAAATTCCACTTCTAAAGCACCATCTTTTACTAATTCCCTCCTTTGATCAGATTTCAAGTGAAGAAATGTTGACACAAATACAGAGTTTATACCATGTAATCTGCATGTAGAGAGCTTCATCGGATATCATGTCATATTATTTTTCTCGTCAATTTAGAATAGCTGCTTTTTCTCCATTAAAGATTGAGTTTAACTTTAATATCTAGTTATCATGTTTAAGAGGGATGTTTGTACCTGTTTCAGTGATGATTAAGTTGGATTTAGCAAACAGTACTATAAGGAAGAAAATAATTATTGTAATGCTCAGGAAGTAATTTAGAAAAATCCCTAAATCCCATTTAACCCAGCTCTAACTACAACATCCTAGGTTCAATTACCAGAGGGTTTTGTCTTCAGCACAGAGCTCTACCTCTTGGCACTAGTAAACACATATCACATTATTCTTCTGGGTCTTAATCCCTCACCGCTGAAGTCAATGGGAAGTTAGCCATTACCTGAAATAGGACAGGACTAGAACCCTAGTAAATAAATAAATATGCTTTACTTACTGTATTATTTTGCTAATTTATGTGCAAAATCAATAGAGGCAAACTAATTTTATATTTTAAGGTCTGGCTCTAAATGTTTAAACTAGTTACCATGCTTGGCTGATCTCTGGGCAGAGTAGGAAGGCAACAGCTATCAATTGATTTCCTATCACTCATTATAAAGCTCTCTGTTGAGCTGAAAAATAAGCAGTGAATTGATAAGTAGGAAATCAATTCCTTCTTACTCTTTGCAGGCCTCAGATAAAGACTTGTAACATAGGATGTTAACAAATGTGACATTGGCCCACAGTAATCCACACCAGGTGGGTACCACCTTCCCGTTCATTAGGTGTTCACCCAAACCGGCCACATGGCCTCCATTCACCAGACTCACAGGTGACTGCCTGATTATTGGGCTGGACCTGCTAAACATGTGAGTGGAGGCTACATGAACCAAACCTCGACTCCAGTGGGCTATGTCTCATTTGTTAAAACCTTTAGAAGTTGCAGTAAATTGATAGCTTTTGATGCTAGGGATTTGTAATCTTTATACTGTAGTAGTGTTTAAGCTAGAGCTAACTTAACAGACAAACTGAAGTATAAGTAAAAGGTACAAATAACAAGAAAGAGTTATTTAGTTATTAGGGCCGGTTCAGTATCTGCTTATGCACCATGAGCAAGGTGTGTGCATGCAAATATTGTGCAGATGTTGCACCACTGTTGAACATCACGTGTGCAGCATGTGCACAGTTGTGCACACCTGCACAATATTTGCACATGCACACCTTGCTCACAGTGCATAAATAGTACTGGATCAGCTGATTGTTTCTAAGTTCATTGGTTTCTTCCATAGAAATTCTTACTGGAAAGTTAGTATCTAAAGTGTGTGATCTTCTTGCTATAGTAAAGCCTATTGTGCAACAGGATTTTTGTTGTTGTTTTGTTTCTTTAAAAAACAACCAAAACCATGATATACAATGACATATCAAAAGCAACATTATTTTGACATAAAATTATAAATAACAGGGTGAAAGTAATTTTAGATATTGTTATGTGCAGTACTAGAAAACCATTCAACTTAGGACTATATTGCTTTTTCCTGTGAAACATTATTTTGCAGGGTTACAATTGGTGACAACATGACAAATGACTTAGGCATACAAAGGTCTGTTAAATCTCATCTTTGATAAGTAATCTAGAGCTTCAGCATTTCGTGTATATAAAGTTTAATAGCAGAACTTCAAGTGCTTCACTGAAGTGTCCATTCAATGCTTGATACACTGTCATCCAGCTATTGTGTAATGATGAATCTGAATAGGAAATCCTGTCAAATGTTTATAGGACTTTTATTTATTTGCATATACAGCTAATGCTTTCCAGCATCATCTTTAAATAAAGTGTCTTTAGAACACACTGACTTGTAACTGTTATTCAAAAAAAGATTTTGATCTTAACCTTAAAAACCAGAAATTGATTGTATTAACACTATAATTTTTTTTAAAAAATGTGTCCTTGGATTTTATATTACTGTGTACTTGTAAATGATGTAAACTAATTTATACTAAATATTAGCTTGGTTGTTTTGTTTTTTTTTTAAAAAAATCTCTTTTCAATAGGTGGTTTCAAGGAGGTGGGGCAGGGCAGCATTGCTAGCTTCTTATTTTCATATTTCCTTGGATGAGGGCAAAAAAATCTTTTTTGGACCAATTTTTTCTATTACAAATATATCCCAAACAAACAAGCAAACAAACAAAAATCAGAATTTGGCCAAAGTGACTATTCCATTTTGTAACTTTTAGGAAATGCAATGGGATCATCTTGTCTCTAAAACATTTGCTGTGGGGCAATTTGTGCTTGCTATGCAACAACTGAGTTCTGGTAATCATGTAGATGCACTACTCTGGAACAAATTGTAGCTAAAAATTCTGTGGAGCAACTGTTCCTGCTTACAAGGCACTCTGCAGCAAGTGCTAGTTTGCCCTGCACACTCATAAGAACCAGAGTGAGGATGAATTGCTCTGGAAGGTAAACTCTTTGTGTGGAGCAAGTTGGGTCAAATGCACCCATGGGGTGCATTATGTAACATACACCCACTCACCAAATCAGCCCATCTGCTCTTTTTATCTCTGAATGAGCATGAACAGCTTCTCTTGTGGCGAGACCCATCACTGCTGGATCAACACTCTCTGTAAGGCTGTGAGGGGAAGCTCCTTAGGGGACAGGCAGCTTAAAGGGACAAATTTTGAGGTGCCCCAGACAGGATACTTGAGATCCCAGATTTTTTGAAAGCATGTGACTTTCCACAAATCATCCTTTGCACACAAAATTTCCCAGCATTAAGAGAAATTTATCTTCATCTTGCAACACTGGGATAGGGTTTGTCACTCCCCTACTGAGTAGTGGAAGAGAGACTGTGGGTGGATGGGATGGGAGGGTGATTGGGATTTATTTATTTTTAAAAAAAAGAAGACGACAGAAAAAAAAATGTGGGCATGCCTGCAAGTTTTGGTGAGGTAGATAAAAAAAAGAAAAAGAGGAGGACTAAGTAGATGCTGTTGAACTGAGGAACCTTCCCTCCCCATGGTCTGAATCTAAGGGTAATTTCAGACGTGACGGGCCCAGAGGCCCGCCACGCTGAACCACGGACTGGCCAATGGATCCAGGTCAGGAATCAGGCCATCCATCCTTTAGACGTGCCGGCCTGATTCTGGAAGGGGATTGGGGAGGGGGAGGGGCTTTGCGGGGAGGGGGCAGGGCTGCATGGTGCGACATGCGGCAGCAAAGCCCCTCCCCCTTGCCCTCCCCCAGCTGCCCGCCCTCCGGGAGATGGGTGGGCGCAGCGGCCAATCCGGCCACTGCACCCGATCCCATCCCATGGTCGGGACCATGATCCGGGGCCGACTGACGGTAACAGACGTTACCTTCGGCCAATCCCAGATTGTGGCCAATCCAACCATGGTTGGGGCCCGATCCAACCACAATTATGGATCTCCGGGCGGCCGGAGTTCCAGAATCATGGTCATTGAGATTCCCACCAGGGATTCACTGGGGTGAACATCTGGTGGGAACCCCAACAGACATTACGGGACAAACAGCCACCACAGGGGATTCACTGTGGTTGACCGTGGTCTTGTAAAGTCTAAAATTACCCTAATATGGTAATGATAAAGTTGGGAAGAAATTATTAACCCCTGAATGGTTATGAGCTGATCACAAATACTCTGAGTCAGCTGGTCTTATGGGATTAGATTAATATGGAAGGGGGCAGGCACACTAGTATGGATGAGGCATGCTACCACTTAAACAGGCATAAGGGTGAGCACCAATCCCTGCTGAGGAATGAAACTTACTTACAGGAATGGCATATTGGTTTGCACTAATGGCTGGGTACCCAGTCTGGAGTTGGGAGAGATGCTAAGTGTCTCCTGTGGCAGTACCGCCAGTGCTTAATGTAAGGTAATGTGGCACTAAAGCAGATGAATGTGCTGATAAAATGAGTTACCTCCTTATGAGACAAGGAAAAGAGAGATAGCTTAGACGGACTGGGTGGCTTGACCTCCTCCTTGCCTGAAGAGTGGGGGCGAAGTACTCAAATCCTGCTTGATTAAAAATAAAAAATAAACCCAAATTGGCATTGATCTTAAATGGGCAAATGGTGATTTTGCACCAATTTATAGAACTCTGTTCTGTTTCTCATACTTGTTTTTCTAATGAGATACACTATAACTGTTCATCATCATAAACTTGCCAAATTCTACTTAATCAGAAGATATCTTGAAAATGCAGTTATAATATTATTATTAATAATAATACCAATGCTTTTAGGCTTTCTCTGGAAGAAATATATAGGGTGGATTCTGGCACCAAAAAACCTATAGCCTAAGAAACTGCCAAACAATTTCACCTGTTCCTAAGGTACTTTGTTGTCTGTGTATAAATTATAATATTATAATAAAGTTTAAATGTTTTATTATTTAAGAAGTGTGATGTACTACTTTGTACAAATTTTAAATGGTTTTGATTTATTAAGGCAAAGACCAATGATTACACCAAAGAAACATTTGATTGATTGATTTATTGATTAATTTTATAATAAATAATAATAGGGACTTCCAAGAAGAGCTTCTCTAGGCTAGTAACTAATCCCTTACCAACTAATCTAATTACTGAAAACACAATGGCCAGGACTATTATCTCTTTCATATGTCTTCCATATAAGTTCACAACCAAATGTTAATATTTCATCTTCTTAATTATTGTTTCATCAATATTCTTATCCAGATTCACTTCAGTGTCTATCAATTTAATGTTCTTACTATACTTAGCCACCATTTGTATATTAGGATGATGATGGACAATAAGCCAGTCCTAATTATTACAATACCCTAAGGGACTGTCAATTTTCCATGACTGACTGAAGTGAGTAGCTGCAATGTTCTTCCTTGTTATTGAGTGTCAACTGACATCCTATTACTAACTTCTGGCGAATGGTGTTAGTGACTGAGTTATGCCTTTCCATATACTCCTTGGATGCAAATATTGTTTCTACTTCTGTTGAAATGACCAAATATTTACCAGAAATCATTAAGGCCCTTTTTAGATGGTCCTAGGAGGTGCCGTGGTGCGGGGGGAATGGGTGGAGGCGGCAGCGGGTGTGTGGCACATGTGCAGCCCATCACACAGACGCACACTCATCTCCATCCATCTCCATGAATGGAGACACCTCCGTTGTCCCTAATGCCTCTTTGTGTGGGTGATGGGTGGAGTACAGGAGTGCACACACAACTCCATTCATCCCCACTGGCTTTCAGATGGACGCCCCCCTGCCCACACAGTTGTACACGTGCGAGGGGGGCGCATCCATGTAAAAAGGGCCATAGACATAGCTACACCATTTCTGTCTTGAACAACTTTCAGTATGGCTTAGAGGTGATAAGAAAGCTTTGAGGAAAGAATAAATTAATTTACAATTAGCACTTTTAATAAACAAAAATAAACAAAAATATTTGTTTCAAAATCGGTTCCCTTTATCCAGTCTCTCCAGAATGTGCCCTCTGTATAGTGCCCTCTGTATAGGTTTTTCAATTTCCCCCCATTATTTCAAAAATTAAAATTTGTTTTCATTTTCATTTTATTATTATTATTATTATTATTATTATTATAATAAAGAAAAAGAAAATGAAAATTTTTGTTTTCGTTATTATGATAATGAAAACAAAATGCACACCCCTACTCTCTACAAGTGCTTCAAAAAGCAGATCTCTTAATCTAGTAAAACCTCTATAATTTAAACAAGGGCAACACCTGCAAGTGATTTAAAACCACAAATATTATATTGATTATAAAATTGGGACCCTTTATCCAATTGTTCAGAAGTTTAGCAGAGATGATCCCCTGGGTAAGGGGAATAATCTGTCCAAATTTCATTCATATTGGATGAAATACAAAGAAGTTAAAGATGGAAATGTGTGTGCAAACAAAAAAAATGAAATTGCTTATACAATCAGTATCCTTTCCCTTCTCTTTCTGTAATGTGGCAAGGATGGTTCCTTGGGTGGTGGGAACAAACTACCCAAGTTTCATCCAAATTGGCTGGAAAACAAAGATGTTACAACTTGAAATGCATGCACAACTTCTATAAAAACCATAAAAGAGCAAAAAGAGAGTCTTGTGGCACCTTAAAGTCTAAGAAGAAAATCTCCTTATTTTGGCATAAGCTTGCATCAGCAAGAGCTGACTTCAGATTTCCATCAATTTACTTTCACCTTCAATGTTCACTATAGGTGCTCAATAAACTATGCAATTTGCTCCATAAACTCGGCATTGTGCGTATAGAAAAATGCATCTGGAAATGTGTGCATTGTTGATTGCATTGTCTGGTAGCAATTAGTATTAAATAACCATTAGTAAGAGATTGCTAGGTACTATATTCCCTTGAGCTTAATGGGCCATTGCCAGCTCATGAACAGGCCAGGGAACATGCACCATGTTGTCTTTTGTATCACAAGCTTCACTTTACAATTGTATTGTAGCTGCCAATAAGAGGCGTTTGTTCTGTGATCGGCTAAATTTTCAACTAATACAGATCTAACTGTAGGTGGGTGGGGATAATAAGTGCTAGACTTCCTCCCAGGGTGAGAATACTCTAGAAGAAACAACAGTATGGGTAGCTTCTTCTTCTCACAGTTCGCTGTGGCTGTACATCATGACAGGGGGAGAGATACTAGGAGCAAGGGGGTTGGTGGGTGGAGCATGGCAGAGAAGAATGTCTCCCCCATCTGTTATATTTGTTCAACTAAATCTGTGAATGGGGGGTGGGTCAGTGGGCGTTGGCCACACACACAAGAAATACATGCAGAGAACTGCACATTTATTAGTTTGGGCATATTAAACATGTGAGTGGGAGATGCATAAGGGCTTCATGGTCTGAACATTAATTCTAGTGGGCTATCATCTTATTTGATTTTACCTTTAGGGTCTTGCTAAGTTTTTCCAACATGTGGTCATACATATAATTTCACTGTAAAATGTAAGTATATATTTTTATTTGCTGTTAGGTTTCAAAATGTTGTGGAAAGTTCATTGTAAGAAATATGTAACAAAGTATATATTTTTATTTCATCAGTGGTCACTTTCCTCACAATTTATGCATTTCCACACATCATATGCATTCACAAATTTTTAAAGCATAAAATCATGAAAAACATGCAAAGTGTAAAATCATGGAAATACCCAAAGCATATTTCCACGATCATTTTGCTTTGTGGGCAGGTCCACAGGGGACAAAATCTTCTCTGCTTGGTTGAGGGTGGTGGGAAGGGTTCTTAGAGGGGTCATACAACCCTTCTCTGCCAAGTCATCCTACTCTGGAAATGACTCCTGATTAGCTCAATTCTTCTTTTGTAGGCAGGCCTACAGGTTGAAACTCATGTCAATCGGTCAAGGGCAGTGGGAGGAGCTCGTAGAAGGGTAACATAACCTCAATTTCTGGTCATGGTCATGTGACACATGCTCCAGAAATACTATCTCTGGGAGAAGGGATTTCTGGGCCAGGGGGCAGGATCTGAGTTTGATGGCAGACCCTCTGAATACTTCTTCCTACCCTGCACATTAATTTTACCCAACTTTGTCAAAATCTCATGAACACATTCTTAGCATTTTTTACTAACTACTGGTAAATATTTACAACACATTTCTCAAAAGCATTTTGAGTATATTATCTATTTTGAATATTATCTATTAATAAGCATCTATTTTGAATATATTATATTTAATGTTAATTCCAAAGAAGAAAATCCAGCAACACTTGACCTGCCAGTTTTCTAAAGGACAGTTCAACCGGTCCAAAGCTATTTTTGGATATTGTTCCCAATGTCTGTAAAATTGTTTAGTATTAGTCTCCCCTGGATTAACCCAGATATCTGTTTAATTTCAGGAACAGATACTTTTGTCTAATTAAAGAGGGCATTGATGCTTCAAAATGGGATCTCACAGAGGGAAAAAAGTTTGGGAACCACTGGCTTACGTAATCATTTTGTTTGCCTGGGTAAAGACAAATTTTCTGCTTTTTTTTCTCTTTCCATCCAGAGAAATAGGTAATCCTCAAAATTCCCATATAGGAATTTGAGGTGTGAGGATGCATTTAAAAGAACCCAACTCCAAGCATTTAAAAAACCAACTAACCAACCAACCAAAAAATAAAAACAAAAAACAAACCCCCAAAACCTGGAATATATTTTCCTTGCATAGCACTAAGGAACGATTTGTATAGTCCATTCACATGATTATGTGAAGAACCTTTAACCCACTGATGGCTAATACATACGTTCTGAAATTGAATTTCTTGACTGTAAACCATTCCAGAGCAAACACAAACATTTTATGTGCATCAAGTTGAGTACATAAAATGAAATAAGATTGTCAGAATTAATGAGCCCGAGAATGATTGGCACCAGGTATAATCTGCTGTTACATTAAGGATTTGGGATATTTATTCAATGGAAAATTAAGTGTTGTGTCAACATGGATCATATTTTCTTCTCTCCGTGAACGTATGATCCTTAAAAGAAGTGACAATCAGAATCAATCACTTATTCTATCACTCTTTCTGTGTATCCTTTAGAAGTGAGTTAACCACAATCTATACATACTTATGGCACTTTGGATGAATGTTTTGAACAATTTCAGCACAGATTACAGTGTGTATGTAAATAAAACTATACACTATAACCGACACCTTCAAAACAAACATAATGGTGTTTACACTTACATAAGAGTCATCCTCCTACATTCTTCTTTTGACAGCTGGGATATTCTGTTGATACCCAGTAAAAACAGACCAACTTATCACAATCATTACTGGGTGTAAGAGGAAACATTGCCCTTCCCATTCCTCTGTTCACCCCTTCTCTGTTGTAACTGTGGCCCTAGGGAAGTGAAGAATCAAATCAGTACTTCTGGAATCCGAATGGAGTGGAGAGTTACAAAGTACTTTGTGCACCAGAGTAGCTTGCTTGGTGCACAGTGGGAATCTGCCTGCTTGAAAAACAATCATGAAGTAATTTACAATCCACCCCATAATCTACATTGACTCCCATGGCTTCCAATATCACCTTTATGCTTATGGCACTCATTTCTATCTCTCTACTCCCTCTCTCTCTCCATCTATTCAAGCTCGCCTCACCAGCTGTCTGTCTGATCTCTACCTGTATGTCTCAATGTCAACTCAAACTCAACATGGTTAAAACTGAGCTCCTTATCTTCCCCCCTCATCCTTCCTTTCCCTCTTTCCTGTTTATCAATGGGATCACCATCCTTCCCTTCCCCAAGTCCATATCTTAGGCTTCATCTTGACTCACCCCTTTCTTTTAAACCCTACACTGACTCTGTTAAATCCTGCCACTTCTCCCTTCATAACATTGCTAAGATGTGCCGTTTTCTTTCTGTCTCTTCTGCCAAACCCCTTGTTCATACCCTGGTCATCTCTTGACTCGATTACTGTAACCTCCTTCTCAATGGCCTCCCCTGCTTTTACCTTTCTCCCCTTATTTCCATTCAAAACTCTGATGCCAGGATCATCCAACTTGCCCGTCACTTCGACCACATGAAGGTCCTCCTCTCCTCTCTTCACTGGCTTCCTCTTCCTGAATGAATCCTGCACAAGCTCCTAGTCTTCACCTATAAAGATCTTCACAACCTTGCTCCCCCCTACCTCTCTGTGCTAATTTCCCTCCGTACTCCAGTCTGTGAACTCCTCTCCTCCTCTATCCCCTCTCCCACCCTCCCACGCTTCCCCTGCTCCCCTAATCGCGTTCATCCCTTCTCCCTAGCTGACCCCCACCATGCCTGGAACTCCCTCCCTGCCCACATCTGCCTCACCCCCTCCCTTCGTACCTTCAAATCCCTCCTCAAGACCCACCA
>QEPC01008891.1:347214-383906 GCA_003113815.1 Sphenodon punctatus | reverse complement strand
TCGTGCCACGGCCCGGGATCCCGCCGGGGATCCCGGGCCGTGGCACGCGGCCAGACGTTACTTTTCGTTGGCCACGGCCCGGGGTCCATTTGACCACGCTTCCCGGGACCTTCCCCCGGCTAGCCCGGGAAGCGTGGTTCAAATTGACCCCATGTGCCGATTGACCGTGGCCAACATCTGGCGGCCGCCAAACAGACGTACGGGACACGGTGACCCCAGGTGGGTATTCACCGTGGTTCACCGTGTCAACGTCACGTCTGAAGACACCCTGACATGGTCCCTGGTGCACACCTCTAGTATTTAGAACTATATTGTGCTTTTCAGCACTTTAATTTTAAAAACTCTACTTTTCCATTCCTTGATTTTCTGCCAGGTGGCATTACTGTGTGGTTAAATAAAAGGGAATTTTACAGCACATGTAGTTTGAGTTTTGAGGTCTTCCCATATTGATGTTTTGTTTTATATTTTTCAGTAAAGCATAATCTAAGCAAAGAATTGATCAAAGAATATAAAGCGAATGTACCACAAGAATGGAATAAGTAAGTAGCAGTGTTGCACATGAAGGAAAGCTCTATAAATTAAAGAGTAGCAAAAAAACATCCTTTGTGGATGCAGGCAATACAAAAAGCAATTATTTTGAACTATGATGGATAATGTATTTCAAATAATCTGGGAAGCTGTCTCTTGATAGCTACCAACCCTATAACTGCAAACTGGAATGCATTATACTATTTCATTACCAACAAAAATACAACATAATATGTACGCTGCTGTGTATTACAGCACTATTTACTATATTAGCATTTGCATAGCTATCAACAAGAAACACTTCTGCTAAGGAGAGGCATTATGCTCCAATAAACTGTTCACCAAAATTCTCAGCCCTGGAAAACACATTCAAGTTCATATACTTGGGGGGTGGAGAATAGTGCAAATTTAGGCCTCGGCCAAAGTCCATTGAAGTCAGTGGGAAAAGACTTGAGAGCCATTGCAAGCTCATGTGCACACAATGGGCACGATCGAGAACTCATGTGTGTGGTATGCACACGAACCACATTTCCTGCTTGCGGGTTGCAGGAGCATGCTCTCTGTCAGGTTTAGGATCAGCCTCATTGAGTGTGCATGGTGTGCAATGTGCATGTGCACCATGCAGTCACGATGTGTGTATCATGTGTGCATGGTGCGCACACATGATGCACACATATCACATCATGTGTGTCACAGTGAAAGCCTTCAAATCACAAATATGGTACTTTGCTTAATTTGACTGGCTTCTGAATTTCCCATTCCAAAACTTCAAAAGATTCCGACGGTATGTTGGGTTTTTTTCCTTTCTTTTTTTCAGCTTCTCCAAAATAGATTAAAGTATTATAAGCAAGGAGAATACTTAGCTCCCAAGAGAAGTGTCAGGATTCGTATTGAAGATAAACTGGCAATACTACACCATAATTTTCAAGTGGATGATGAATTGCTGCAAATGCTTCTCTACATGCCCTAAGCTAAATGCCTGTTGATTTATCAAAACAACAAATGAAACCATGATTTCCTTTATAGCAGAGAACTGCTGGGATAAATTGTGTGCTCACCATCTGTGGGTCACCATTACATTGCATTTTATTCACTTTGGGTGGCATTTATCACTTCCTGAACAAAGACTTGCTAAATGGATGGAACATGCACTGGGGACCAGTTACCAGTAGTGGAATAAAATTCATCCTCCATGCTCAGGTTATGGAGCTGTAACCTATCTCCCTTCCATTTGTGTACCTGTATGTGAGGAAGAGATGGAGTGCTCCTATTGGCTAAGTTGGAGTAGGTGCCATACTGTTTCAGGCTCTCTGGGCATGGACTAAATCAAAGTCAGCTCAGGATTCGTCTCCTACATTGTATTGCTTCTTATAACATGTAAAGTTACACCCCCATCAGTGCATATAAACAGTATTCACTCAGACCCCACACTGCCTGTGGTCTTGTCTAGCTATCTGACTGCTCCAGTCCCGTTTCCCTTGGCTGAACCCTTTTTATGTCTGGCCCCTTTGATTCCTTACTATCCCTAACATCTCTTCTCTTAGTCCCCTGCTGCTGTGTTCTAAACAGTCTTTTATAGGCAGTACCTGTCAAACAATGGCTGCAGATGTTAGTGGTCAGGGTGCTAGCTGATTCTGCTGGTACGGTTGCCAGTCCTCTCAGTTTCACCCTGAGACTCTCCATAGGCTAAAATGGGAGTTTTAGGGTGAAACCGTGAAAAGTGACAGCACTACCATTGGTTACTTAAACAAAGCATCCTGCTTTTGAGATACTGTACTACTTTGTACCAGTTTTCTACCCTGGTTCCCCTCTGTTTGTATTCTTTTTGATGTTTGCTTCTGTGAGAGATGGTGCAGAGACATACCCTTCCCTCTACACTCTCCTAGTGATGCTGTGCTTTCACAAATCTATGTAGTCCCCAGTGAGGCATAAGTAATGTGGTAGGATTTTTGCACCTGACCTGAAGGAACTTCCATCTTAGGTAATAACAAAAGAGAGAAGTGAATGCTGAAGAGTGAATTAGTATCAAGACAGAAAGATAGGAAAAAGTTATGTCATACTTCTTCAGCCATTCCCCTACCTTTCTGTCTTGAGAATAATTCTTCTTGGTTACCCTTGTCTATTCATAGTGTGTTTTGGGTCTGTATGATTGGAAGGTGGCTTCACGAGGAGGGAGGATGTCTGGAGTGGGCGAGGGATCAGAGTCAGCAATCATAAGATAACCACTCAGGTGGCGACCAACAGGTGGGCAGAGCCTCAGTGCTGATGGAGGGCACCTCATCCTAGGTGCCTCCAGCAGATTGCTATGGAGCCCATTGAGCATATTTCATATTACCAAGAGGGAACGGGCAGTTTAGTCTTTCTGCTTGGGAATCAGGATGGCCAATACCAGGTCTGTAGTGAATAAAGCCAATATTCTATTTGATTCCATCACAAAACGTTACCTGGACCTGGCATGTATCACTAGACCTGGTTGGATGATGCCACAGGCCCTGTTTTGACACAGCTAGTCCCGCCAGGATTCTCAGTGGATCCACCAGCCTGTGCAGAAAAACTAGGTGTGGGGTGGGGTGGCTTTGATATTTTCATCCCGCCTGCAATGCCTGAGGTAGCCCACTGCTTTTGAGTACCTGGCTGTGTTCTGTGCATTTAGGGGTGGGACCAAAATGAAAATGTATGGTCCTGCTAGTATATCCTGACTCCCAGGTAACATGGGGTGATTCAGAACTGAGTTTTTGGAGCTCGTGTTATCATTGCTTTTGGAATGTCTTAAGATACTGGGAGACTTCAATATGCCTATCAACAGCAGCACTGAGGGGGGTCGGTCCCTGACTTCCTGGATGCAATGACTTCTCTGGGTTTTACCCAGATACCTCAGGAGAGCACCCACATCATCTTCAAGTCTGGTCTGAAGGTTTCAGATGTTTGGTTCACTCCTGTTGGGTAGTCTGATCATTACTTTGTGCATTTCAGTGTGGGTGCTACTCAACTCACCCAGCAGCACAGTAGATCAGTAGCTGATCTCTTGATTCACAGCCACAGAGACTGGTGAATCCAATGGATTTTAGCAGTCTCAATTCAAGTGCTGGAACTCATCTGTCTGCCCTTTCCCATGAATAGTTGACAGGCTCAATGATGGCTATTTTCAGCTGTTAGAGGGGGTCCTTGATTTCCTGGCTCCATGCTGAGGTCTAGTTGTCTTGGTGGTCCATAGACATCTGTGATACAATAGCAATCTGGCAGATTTAAAGTGACTGGAATATAGGTTGAAGAGGAGATGGCACAGAAGCTGTCTATAGGACAGTCTTCAACTGTACAAAGTTCCCTTCACCGCCGCCATGGCGGCGACGGGGTATTTGTACCGCCCCCGGGTCGGAGGAGGCACAGAGGAGGGGCCGTGGTGGCAACATTCTAGAATGGTGCCCTGCCGGTGAACTGGTTGTCAGGGAAACCAACCCCTGGGGCGCATGCACGAAGGGCGCAGGGCGCGGGGGGAGTAAGTGGACCCGCCACTTGTAGGAGGGGCGGAGGCATTCAAGGCCGCGCTAGCGGAATTTGATTTTTTGCAGGCATGGAGTTAGCAGCGAACCTCCTCACTGCTGATCCTTGCCTAGATAGAGAGTCGATATCAGGAGCAGTGAGATGGGCCACACAAAGAAGAAAGGGACAGACAGGCAAAGAAAGAAGACTACTGAGGCCATGAGGACGCGGCCCGTCGTCGATGATACTTCTGAGCAGGGTGAGGGGGCAGGGGAAAGGGAAGAGATACCCCCCAGGGTGGTCATGATAGCCCGCCTCATGGCATGCGAGGCCCAGATGTGGGCCCATGCCCTTCCCTCGACCGAGGCACCAATGGAGGCCTCCTCCACAGGGATGGACCCGGGGGAGGGGAGAGTCACCAACCGGGAAGGGGGGCAAGAACCCACCCAAGCAGAGCCTGGCCTTGCTGAGCATGGGGGCAATCAAGCAGGGGATGAACTGGACATCCCCCTTCCCCCCCCAAGGAGTGTGGCGGGGAGAGAGGACTGTGTACCACCCGGCCCGTTACAGAGAGGAGGGGGAGCCAGGTGGGACCTCCCCTTATTGGAGGTACGGGCAGGTGGAGCCCAAACACCCCCCCCCACAACCAGGTTGCCACCAGTGGGGACCTTCCACAGTCACAGCTAGAGGGGAAGCCCCCGCAAATGCTGCAAGTAGGGGCCCACTCATACAGGCCCTGTACCCACCGGATTGGGCCCCTGCCCCATGGGGCAGCACTTGGCCATCCACATCCAGAGGGGGCCATGTCTGTCTCGCCAGCTCTGTGGGGGTGGATCGGCCCATACAGGATATGTATCCGGAGGATCAACCCCCTATTCCATGGGATAGTGGCACCAGGATGGGAATTGTTGATCCGCTGGGAGTGCCAGGGCTGGGACAATGCCAGTGCCAGAGGGCCCTTGGGGTGGCATCTGCCACGCTTGGAGCAGCACCGGGACTGGGCACCCAACAAGCCAGGCATGGGGGCCCCGGGACAATGTATCTCCGTACAGGGGAGGAACCTCCGGTAACCAGAAGGTGGGTGGAGGAGCTGGACCAGCAAGGCGATGAGGTGATGAGGAGGTGATGAGGAGATGTGGAGAAGGATCCTGGCTCTTGAAAAGGAGCTTAGTCGGTGAACGCAAGACCGCCCGCAGGAGTTTAAGGCGAGGGAACCCCACGGACGTACAAACCGGGTGGCAACTGAGTATGGTGAGCTTGCCGGATGGGTGAGTACAAGGACAGGGTATGAAGGGGTGTCTGGTGTTAGTGAGATGAGGGGGAGAGGCACAGTAGCCTCCCAGGCAGGAAATTGGAGTCGTACCCAGGTGGAGCCCCCAAGGAGTTCTGTGGGAGGCCAAGCAGTTGGAACATCAGTTGGTGGGTAGCATATGGCCAACAGCAAGCAGGCCTCCAATTGCTCATGGTTAACAGGGTGTGGGCATGGGTTATGCCGGCGATTGCCCCAAACATGGGACAGGACCCTCCCACCCAACGGCAGCAAATGAACCAACGGGGGCTGAACCACCTCCTAGATACCCCGTCCCCCTAAGCCAAAGGACAAGTGGGGCACAACCGGCTCCGGGCCTAGAAACACCAAGGGTGTCCCACCCCCCCAGGGGGGCGGATCATCCCGGATGTGGCAGCCCCCTTTGGGAATCACCTACCACAATCCACAAAAGAGAAGATATGGCAAGGGGAGTATGTGGACCTATTTGAACTATTGTTCAGTGATCCAATTGTGGATCACTCGGAACAAGGGGATGCAAAAGAAAAAGAGAAGTTCCGCCACCCAAAGGCAGATTGTAATTGGGATAACTGGACATCAGCATACGCAGTGTACATGGAGGTAATAATGCAGGCCGACCCCAGGCACCAATTGGAGCTCCATAAATACATGGACATTGTCCACAGGGCCCATGGTACAGGACCTCCTGGGGCATGGCTACGGTATGATGAAGCATTTCATCATATGGCGGCTAACACTCCGGGGCTCCCTTGGGACAAGCATGCACTGGATTTGTGGCTTGAATGTATGATCGATGCCACAAATGCACCACGTGTGGACAGCGGGCACCCTTTGGTGAGGGGTGGGGTGGTGCCCGCGAATGATCCATTTCGCGGAGACAGTCGCAGAGTTGGACAAGGAGGACCTGGCCCGTGCTGGGAATATAACAAGGCGGGAAGGTGCAATCGAACCACCTGCAGGTTTTGACATGGGTGCTCTAATTGTGGAGGGGGGCATCTGGCAATTAACTTCTACCTTCCCAAGCAGAGAGGTACCCGGGTTAGATTTAACCAGGGAGGTGGAAATGGAAAGGGAGGCCGAGGAATGTCCCCGGGGCCCCGCCCTGAAAAGGGGACTGACACCGGTGCAAATTGATCGCTTAGACAGAGTGTTAAGAGGCCACCCCAACAGGGCAGAGGTCGAGTATGTGGTACAAGGTTTCAAACAGGGATTCCTCATCCCAGCTGGCCCAGTTTCCCAGCAGAGGACAGTTCGCAACTTGAAATCCATAGAAGGGCGGGAGGAATTAGTTAGAGCAAAAATTGCAAAGGAAGTGGCAGAGGGGCGAGTGGCCGGCCCTTTCTAATTCCTCCCCATGAATGACCTAGTGGTGTCCCCCCTCAGAATCATCCCCAAGAAGGCAGTGGGGGAGTTTCGGATGATACATCATCTGTCTCACCCCCGCGGTGGCTCGGTAAATGATGCCATGCCGAAGGAACTGTCAATTATCCAGTATGCATCATTTGACGAGGCAGTGGACAAGGCAAGGGCCATGGGAGAGGGTGCACTGATGGTAAAGTGTGATGTCAAATAGGCATTCTGCCTGCTGCCAGTGCACCCCAGTAGTTACCACCTGTTGGGTTTCTACTTTGAGGGCAAGTACTATTACAATTGAGCTATGCCCATGGGGTGGTCCATAGCCTGCTCTACATTTGAAAGCTTCAGTTCACTCATAGAGTGGATCTTCAGGCAATGACTGCAGGTGGGTGAGGTAACAAAATATCTAGATGATTTCCTAATAATATGCCTGCCCAGGAGAGGGGCGTGCGCAGACGCCCTGCATCTGTTCCAAGAAGTAGCCAAGGAACTGGGTGTTCCTTTGGCCCCAGAAAAAATGGAAGGGCCAGGCACAAGGATCACCTATTTAGGAATAGAATTGGACACTAAATTGAAGCATTCAAGATTGCCTGTAGATAAGATGGAAAGTATGAAAGCAAAGATTAGGGAATGCATGGCAGCTCGTAAAATAACCGTATGGGCCTTGCAATCATTGATAGGTAGCCTCAATTTCGCATGCCGAGTAGTCACACCAGGTAGAGCTTTTCTTTACAGGTTGTACTGCAAGTTCAAAGGCCAAGTGCAACCCCATTATAGGGTCAGGGTCACCAGGGATATGAAGCAGGATTTGGGGACATGGCTGGAATTCCTGGAAGGGTACAATGGTGTGAGCTTTTGGAGGGAGCGAATGTTGCTCAGGGTGGATCTGCAGGTGCATTCCAATTCAGCTGGGGGTGCAGGATTCGGAGTGTATTTTTGGACGTGCTGTTGTGGAGCGCCATGGCCTTCCAAATGGAAAGAGAGAGAGGTGACTAGAGACCTGACATTTCTGGAGCTGTTCCCAATAGTGGTCGCTGTCCTGCTGTGGGCACGGCACTTCATCAACCGCACAGTACTTTTCTGGTGCAATAACATGGTGGTGGTCCACGTGGTCAATACTCTTTCCTCCCGTTCTACAAGGGTTATGTCGCTGGTGCGGACATTGGTTGAGGCATGTTTGAAAGATAATATTTTGTTCACGGCACAACATGTAACAGGCATTCACAACGGCATAGCTGATGCCCTTTCTAGGTTTCAGATCGAACGATTCCGGGAAATGGCACCGGAAGCCCGAGAATGGGCAGACCCCCTACCACCCCTATAATGGGGTGTGGAGCCTTGGGAGATAGAGATTTAGACAATCGTGCAGGGATCATTGAGTCCCAGAACCCAAGTTGCATATGGTAGGGCCTTCCGAGAGTTTCAGCTGTTCAGGGTTAACAAGGGATGGGGGACCGGTTTTCCCATAGAGGAGCCGGAGGTCATACAATTTACAATGGAACTTCACAAGAAAGGATTGTCCGGGGGAACTATAGCAGGAAAGGTGGCGGCCTTCTCCTTTGTTAGTAGACTGAAAGGTTTCCCTGCCCCTGACAAAGGCTTTTACCTTAAGCACATGTTTGAAAGTTGGGCAAGGGCCAATCCGGCCACAAATCCACTGAGGGCGCCAATAACTACACCCATGTTGGTTCAGTTAGTGGGGACACTACCAGCAGTATGTCACGATGCCTTTGAGATGCAATTGTTTACTTCGGTGTATGTCATAATATATTTTGGAGGATTCAGAATTAGTGAGGTGGTGCCCAGAGCGCGGAAGGACAACACAAACCGGGCATTGGTACTGGAGGACATGGAATCGACTAAAGTTGGATTGAGGTTTAGGCTCCGATGTTCCAAGACAGACCAGAGGAGAAGGGGGCAAAGCGTTGAGCTGTATGAATGTGGGATGAAGGCGATATGCCCTGTAGAACAGATCAGGCGGTATTTGAATATCCACCCGCGAGTCCCTGGATATTTATTCATACACAAGGCAGTTTCCCCGGTGACTAGTTACCAATTTACCGCAATACTTAAGGCTGCCTTGAATAAGGCAGGACTGCCTGCAAGGGAATTTGGGTCCCACTCCTTTAGGATTGGTGCTGCTACAACAGCGGCAGCAGCAGGTTTACCGGACAAAGCGATTAAGGCAGTGGGCAGATGGTGGTCAGGGGCATATAAAAAAATATGTTTGACCTTACCCAAAGTAAATTATGGGTGTTTTTTGTTTTCATCAGGACCTAGGCCCAGCAGGAATGAAAGACGCATGGTGTGGATCGTGGGCCACAGCTTGGTGCGATGGGCCAGCAGAGCTGCTAAAAGGAATGACTGGGGTTTACATCTAGGACTCAAAGATTGGTTTGCCATAAGCTGGATAGGCAAGGGAGGGATGAGATGGAACCAACTGCTCCCGCTGTTAAGAACCTTGGGAGAGTCATCAAGACCACATATAATAGTAATACACCTAGGGGAAAATGACCTCCCAGCCAGAAAAGGGGTTAACTTAATAATAAAGATTAGAGGATTTGTTGACAGTCAAAAGTCTGTTTATAGGAGTTCACATAGTTTGGACTAGTTTTATACCTCGTATTAAGTGGGAAACAGCAATTAAACCAGGAAGAGTTGATAGAGCAAGAAGGAATATTAGTCAAGAAATAGCTAAATGGGTAACTGGTTTGGGAGGAACAACCATTAAACATCCCAGCATAGTGCGTGGACAGATAGACCTGTTCCGTGAGGATGGGGTCCACTTGTCACCAGCAGGGAACGATATATATTTAGCAGCATTAGCCGAACACTTGCAAGGTTTGTAGTTTGAAGGGGCGGTGGGTGTCGGGGGAGTACGTGTTGTCTCCCCCTTTTGTGGCAGGGGTCCAGCATGCTATAGTATGCTAAATAGGAAAGGAATAGGATAGGAAGAGTCATTTCCTTAAGAGATGGGGATGTGATACCCAGTGTGATGCGGGGTGCAGCACATACTGGGGTCATGACCCTGGGAGACGTGTCGTAATAAGGTCAGAAAGGACATGCACTGTCCACTGGCCTGCGAGCACCAACCTCCTTACTCATGCCCAGAGTTGGGGCTGTCCCCCTTTCGGCCAGAGCCAGGGTGCTGTCGAAAGGGGGAGGTTGACAGTTAAGGGTACTGACGCTGGAGGGCGCATCCACGTCAGCAACCAAGTTAATAAGTTTTTTATGTAGATAGCATACTGGACCCAAAATTGATTGTGCAATTACCCACCGGAGTAATTTGAATCCTGATTGAATAAAGAGTGTGGCCAGTTTTGAAAACCAACTATGGTCTCTATGTCTAATTGGGGTGTGTCGACAAGAGCTCATGCTCTGACGAACTATTCCTGAGGCCAAGAGGTTGTACCGGTCCACAGTCATAGACACAGCATGGAATAGACCAGGACAACTGTTTCAGGCTATGCACAGCCTGATGATGGCAGACTGCCTCAACCCATTTACAGTTTCTTCTATGCAGTGCTGTGAAGAATTTGCTTCATTCTTTGCAGAGAAGATTGATCAACTCCAGGCGGGACTCCCTAGGCCTTTTATGTGGAGAGCCACAGGGTCCTGAGGGGCTGTATTCCTGTAGTTGACTCTGACAGGGTTATTGACCAGGCGATCCATGTGCTGTGTGGATCGTTGAGGCCCACTACCCACGGCTTTGATCTGTGCTTGTCCTGGTTTTTTAAGGCAAGCACTGAGGCAGCTGTACCATTATTAACAAGAACTGTTAACATCTCCTTTACAGAGTGAAGGGTGAGAGCCAGCCTTAAGTGTGTATAGGTTCACCCCATTCTCAAGAAACCATCCCTTGATGCTGGAGTGCTTGCCAATTACCTTCTGGTCTCTAACCTCCCTTTTTTAGCAAAGGTGACTGATAAGGCTGTGGCAATACAACTGCAGTAGCGTTTGGACTCCAATGACATTCCAGGGAAATCCCAGCCTGGGTTCCAGCCTTCTAGTGGCACAGAGACTGCACTTGTCAGGGTGTTAAATGATCTGCTGGTGATCTTGGATCAAAGACAACTGGCCATTTTAGTCATACTTGACCTTACAGCAGCATTTGCTTCTATTGACCATGGGCTGCTGCTTCAGCAGCTGAGTGATGTTACCGGTGCACCTGGAGCTGCCAGTCAGTGGTTTGAATCATACCTAGAAGAGTGGAGTCAGTTGGTGGTGAAGGATGGTATGAGTCATTCCTGAGAAGCTTAAAATGTGATGTCCCCCAAGGTTCTATTCTATCACCCATGTTGTTCAATGTATAAATGCATGGAACCGTTTGGGGATGTTGTAGCTAAGCACAGGGTTGTGTACCATCATCATGCTGATGATACACAACTATATATCTCTTGCCTTGTGAGTCCTGTCAGCTCAGCCTCTGCCTGGAGGAATGTCTGAATGACATCACCAGTTGGATGCATCAGAGCTATCTCATACTCACCCCAGGGAAGACTGAGGTTCCCCGGCAGCACCTCTGGTGGGGAGAGGGGTGGGTTGATGCTGATGGTGAGGGGCAGCCAATATGAGGATGCCTTTTCCCCTTTCGGGGACCTGCATGTTGCAGAGGTCTGGGTGGAGGTTGTGGGCCAGGTAAGAAACCTGGGTGTCATTTTCAACGATTATTTATTTGTTTATTTAAGAACTTAATACCTCACCCTCTCTTGCCTCCAGCAATTCGAGGCAGCTTACAATAAAAGATATAAAATACAAAATATACATAAAACACCTAAAAAACCAAATTTAAATAGGGACATACAACATTAAAACCTCATAAACCAATTTGACACTCCCCCCTCCCCTCCTCTTACCCAACTCCTCCTCCAAATGCCTGGCGGAACATCCAAGTCTTACATTGCTGCCGGAAGCTGAGCAAATCTGAGCAGAGGCGAATGTCTACTGGGGGAGAGTTCCACAGGCACAGCAGTGGAGTGGCCACTAAGAATGCCCTCTTCATAGTAACCACCTTTTTACAATATGGAACCTCCAGGAGGGTGCCCCTGGCCAACCGCAGAGGTTGGCTCAGAACGTGGGGAATGATCCCTCAGGTAGGTAGGACCCAGACCATTTAGGGCTTTATAGGTGAAGACTAGCATCTTGAATTGGACCCGGAGGTCTATAGGCAGTCAGTACAGAGTGCGAAGAACCAGTGTAATATGTTCATATTGGCCCACCCATCAGGAGATGGGCTGCTCCATTCTGCACTAGCTGCAGTCTCTGAACCATTGCCATGGGAAGCCCCACAGAGGGCATTACAGTAGTCTAATCTCGAGTTGATAAAGGCATGGATGATGGTGGCAAGATCAGAATTTGAAATATAAGGCTGGAACTTTCTCACCAGATTTAACTGGTGAAAGGCACCCTAGCCACACTGCCACGTGGCTATCCAAGTGCAGCTGCATTTCCAGAAGCACCCCCAGGCTCTGAACCTGAGTGACTATGGGGGAAGAACCCTATCTATGATGGGAGATCCCTCCACCCTTAAGTCACTGACCCTGCCTACCACCATCACCTCCATCTTGTCATGATTAATTTTCAGTCAACTTGCCCTCATCCAGTCCCCCACAGTTGCCAGACATTAGGAAAGCACCGAGACTGCTGGACCTGGGACCGATGAAAATGAAAGGTAGAGCTGAGTGTCATCAGTATATTGATGACACCATACCACAAACCCCCGAACAATTTCTCACAGCAGCTACATACACACGTTGAACAGAAGGGGGGACAAAATAGAACCCTGAGGAACCACATGGGAGGCCCCAGGAAGATGACAAAAAGTCCCCCAGCACCACCCACTGAGATCTCCCAGCCAGAAAAGAACAGAACCATTGAAACACAGTCCCGTCCACCCCAGCTAGGCCCATGAAAACTCAGGTATCAGACATGGTTCAAAAATACTTTCCCCAGCGGAACAATCTGCGTAAGCTAATCCCTTACTTATCCCAGGAGACCTTGCCATGGTGACCCATGCCCTGGTGACCATGAGACCTAATTTTTGTAATTTCCTTTAATATGGGCTTTCAGTGGTGCTGCTTCATCGCTTGCAGCTTGTACAGAATGCAGTAGCATGGCTGCTTACTGATTTGGGCAGCCGTGATCATGTTACGCTCATTCTGTATTCTCTGCATAGGCTGCATGTAAAATGGCAGACTGAATTTGAAATTGTGCTGCTGGTTTTTGAGGTCCTGAAGCTCACCCTACTGGCTATCTGCGCTCAGATGCCACCTGCTGTTTTGGAATCTTGCCTTCATTGGACGCTTGGTTCCTTGGTGTGCTGGGCCCCTCAGTGTGGAATTTGCTTCCCCCAGATGTATTGTTTGCCTTAGTTCCTCCCTCCTCTCCTTCAAAAACCACCTGAAAACTTTTTGTTTTCCAATTGCTTTCAGAGGATTCACTGCTGGTTCCCCCATCATGTGTTTATCATCCCCTTTTTACCTTCCCATTTTACATTGTTTTAAATTGATTTTATTTATAGTGTTTTATTGTATTTTAAAAGCAGTAAAGTGCTCTGAGTGCCATCTGGCGGACGGGTGCTATATAAGTAAAATTAATTTATTATTATTATTATTATTTTGAGCCCACTAACCCCTCTTCCTCTGGTTTGTTACAACTACCCCTCCTTGCAAAAAAAGCATGCCACTTGAATCATGTGCTCCCACAACACATATTTTTAATACATATAGGCCCCAACCCAATGTCCACATGCATGGATCAAACCTACCCGTGTGCGCCCATGGCGCCCCAGGCAAATCCCCATGACTCCCAACTGTGCCACCACCCACATCTGTTGCTGCATTCCTGCATCTCCCTCTGCTGGATAGCAATGTGGTTTGGTGGCGGGGGACTTTGCCTGGAGTACCATGCACATGTATGCTGTGTGTGATATGCAAAGGTATGTTTGAGCCACATGCGTGTGTGCGCCTTGGATTGGGGCCATATTATATTACCCTATCATGCATAAGGAAAACCTTTTCCCTTGTCAAGGATACAACATTTACTTAAAAACAAGTTTACTAGAAATGTTTTTCACTTTCAAAAATGTGTGTGGTTAGTAGGGAAATGGTAGAAAGAGTGTTCGGTACTTGCAAGGAATGGTGAGGTAGAGAAAGGGGCCTGGGAGGCAAAGCAGAGAGGCACAGTAAAATAACCAGGACATTGGGGCAGAAAAGAGGGAAGACTGGGAAGCAGACAGGTGGAGGGAACTGGGAGGTGATATGGACAGAAGTGAGAGGGGGAAAGCAAGAAAGACCAAAAGTATGTACCTAAGGCAGATAGCGACAATATACTAAATAAGACTGCTGAGCAAGTACATGTGAACATGTCACTGGGTGTCTTCACATGAACAGCTGCCCTCACTCCCAGATGGGCTGTCCATTTAATGGTGTGCAGGTGGAGCAGAGGCAGGGCAGACTGTCCCTGCTCTGGGGCTTCCCTGCCAGCAGTGCTCCGGAACATCCCGGAGCACTGCCAGCAGAGCAGGCCACCCAAACCTGGAGCACTGGCTGGAGGCGGGGTCGCTGTCCGTCTGCTTGGCAGACAGCCACTGCAGTCCCACTCTCAGCCGGGGGTTGCCCTGGCAATGCCATAGTATTGTGCAATCCTATGGTGGGGGGAGGGGTGCTGTATGGGCAGACGGCAGGTGGGGGGACCCAGGCATGTCTGCAACTGGGTAGATGCACAGCACCCCAGTGTCCATGTAAAAAACTCCTTGTGTATGAACATTATCCCCTTCCTATCTTAACATAAATTGTCAGAATTTGGCTAGCTCCTCTTCTGCCCTTAAGCATAATATATTTTATTGACAGTCCCAAAATACTAATAGTGGGGTAGATCATTCACAGTCACACTGATCTATCGTTCCTCTTTTTTCAGCAGCAAAGAATGTACAGCAACCTTCTACCTTCCTTCCCTTATTCAAATACAATTTTGAAACTTGACACATCAGTTGTGCAGTCTGGCTCCTAGAATCGTTAACAAATTCAGTTTTGTTATCTTAGATATGGAAGGTCATTTTTACACTGAACAACTATGTTGAGTTACAGCCCTGGCCTTGAAAGAATTACATTTGAACCAGGCTGGGGTAATGGCAGTTCCACCTATAAATTAAAGGAGCTTTTAATAACACAGATATAAAATCATTCATGCAGAGTTTTGTTTCATACATGGTATCACAAGTAAAGAAATAATATTATATGTATATTATTGTTATATCTGCAAAGTAGGACAATAATGACTGTGTCTATAATTCATAGTGTGTTTTAAAATGTAAAAGCAATAAAATATTGATCATCAACATGTTGAGCCATTATTCAAAAGATTAGATCAATTTATGAGCAGCAATAACTTGTAAAGGATTGTGACCTTCCTTGGGTCCATAGTAATTTCAGGGATAAGCCACTGTATATTTGTGGGTCTCTAGATGGAATGAAATGTTTACGAAAATCAAATATTGAAAGGTATTACATTTATAAGCTCTTGTTCACTTTAATTAGACACTCTAGGGCAATATCATTGCAAATATGGGTTTTGTAAAAGATTGTAGGCCTTTGATAATCCATGTGTGAAATCAACTTGGGATTCTGGGGATTTTTTATTTTTTTTTAGAATATCTCAACCTTTTAAAGTTTAGCAGAGGGGAGAGGAGGAGGAGGGGACACGATATAATGGGAGAAAAAGGAACCTAGTGTGTGAATAGAATGTCAGTGAAGAAAATCATGCAAGTAAGTTCTATCAGTGTTTCAAAGTGGGGAAATAATCTGCTTTTATAAGTTTGGTAATATGTTCTTAGTGCTTTTTCATGTTTGTGAAATTAGAAGGATATCATTTCTGGCATTGTACAGTGGAATAATGTTTCCTATGTGTTCAACATAAGCTGCAATTTAAATTTGAACGAATTCAATTATACAGCATTTTAAATTAGGTGTGCAGCCTCTAATTTTTATATTGAAACATTGAAGAGCGTTTTTGTAGGCTCTGCGACTCTTTGGAAGTGGATACCCCTGATCAAATTCTATTTTGCTGCCCCAAATTTTCTAGGTTTAGGCTCAGGATTTTCGGGGATACCAGGTCAAGGACTGTGTACACCAATTTAAGCTCTCTTCTATCTGATTTTCTGAGCCCAATAGACTTGGATCTCAGAAGATTGGTGGCCAAATATTGTACTATAGTAGAGCTGCAGTGGCAGGGTTTTTTGACCAATGTTTAATGTGAAAGTATGTGCGGTTGATGTACAGAACCAATGTTTTTGTGTGTGTGTTATTGTACCTAATTGTTTAAAGAGGTTGCAATAGCCTTGGCTATGCAACAACAAATAAATTCATTCATTCATTCATTCATTCATTGTATCTTCATTCTCATCTCTGTTTGAAATCCTTCCCTGGAGCCCAAATGTTGACATGACCACAGAATAAGCCAATTTTTTTTTTAAAAAAACAACATATTTTTCCACAACATGCAGAAGAATGAAAGTCTCTTAAATTGTACTGATTTACTAAAAGAAAAAAATCACGAATATATTTTTCACTTCAAGCAGAAATTTCCAAAAAGATTAAATGTTTAAGTAAAACTCTGAAATAAAATCTCTAAATAAAGACAGGAACATATACAAAGCTTAGAGAATTAGTCTTTCCTACAGTTGTCTCATATTGGAAGAAGCCAGGGCATCTGTGCCCTGTCCTTGCATAATCTAGTACCCATCTCTGTGGGTATTTTCAGACATGACAGTACTGCAGGTGGCCATGCTTTGACCCATGTGGCCAACCATGGTGCCATCATGTCTAATCCGCCCCTCCCCGATGTTTTCCCGGGCTGGATCAGAGGTTCTATAGGCCGTGGCAGTTTTTAGCTCGGGCTGTGACTTGGGGTGATTTCAGACGTTACATTTGTCTGAAATCACCACAGTCAACCTCAGTCAAACGCGCGCGCGCGTGTGTGTGTGAACGGAGGTGAACGTCTGTTTGTGCGCATCCAAATGTTCACCTCAGTCAACCACCCCCCACGGTGAATCTAACCACGCTTTGTTCTCCTGCACCACGGTGGTGAACGAAGCATGGTTAGGGGGAATCCGGAACGTCGAGAAGGAAAAGTAACATCTGTTACCTTACCGCCACCTCGTTCCGGGGTCCTGATGGCGGGCGGCGGCAGCGGCCGGATAGGCCACTACGGCTGCCTGTCTCGGGGGGGATGGGTGGCTGAGGAGCGCAGGGGGCGGGGCCGTGCAGCCGCACACTGCATTGCACAGCCCTGCCCCCTCCAGGAGGGTGGTGCCCCTTTAGACATTATGGCCGGGTGCTTTCACCACGGGTCGTGGGGTGGTTCGGATCATGGCCAGGGCAAAGGGGGGAACGTCTGTTAGCTCCCCCCCTTCACTCACGGTCGTGGTCCGAACCACCCCACAGTCCGTGGTGAAAGCGTCCTACTGTAACATCTGAAATCACCTTTGGGCCCATTGCCATCTCCAGGCTGTCACGAGTGATGGCTCACTCTACCTGACCCCGGTCCGGGGAATGGGCTTTTCTGGGCATGTGCGACATCTCATAGGCCACCGCAGTCACCTGAAAAAATGGTGGGTGTGCCACGCTCAGTGGCGCAGTGGCGTTGGAAGTGGGGCATGTGGACCCACATCCACACGCTGCCCCGCCCTCTCCCCACCCCCTCCCTGGCCCAGTCCAGGCCACCAACATGTCTATTTAGCAGCCGGGTCAGATCCTGGCCAATATTTAATAAATAATGTCATATGAGGCAGTTGGTAGTGCTGGATAAATACTGACCCTCAGCCTGAGGATCAGGTTGACAGGGCAAATGGCTCAGTAAGAATTCACACAGGGTCAGCCCCTTAATGTTGAGGACCCTCTTTCAAAAGCAGGATATGCTGCAATCATTCTGAAAGAGCAGTTCTGGAAAATTATAGCTCCCAGCATTTAGTGCTACAGTATAAACATCACTAGGGAACACCAGATAAGTGGTTATGGTGGGAGCTGTGGTGCTGCATCAAAGAGCGAAAAGCAAGGTGTCAGTTTATGCAAATTCTGGTGTTTTAGGCTGCAGGGAAAGAAGAAGTGTATTTGGGGCCCTACATAGGCTACAACTCCCCCCCCCCCCTTTCCTGAAAGCTCAGGGCAGCTTACTAAGTTATAAAATACAATTCAGAGAGGGAAAAATGAAAAACAAAACAGCTGCTCCAATCCCAATCCACCAACCCTCCCACCTAATCCCTATCCTCGCTCACCAAATGCTTTACTAAAAAGAAACATTTTTCACCGCCTCTGAAAAAGATCCAGGCTCGGACTCAAATGGACCTCCAAGGAGAGGGAGTTCCACAGGACCAGGGCAGCAGTGGAGAATGCCCATCGTACAGACATAGGTGGAGCTGACAGGAGAGTGCCCCTGGCTAACTGTAGGGGCCGTGATAGAGCATGGTAGAAAAGGCAGTCTTTCCGATATGTAGGGCCCAGGCCATTTAGGGCTTTACAAGTCAAAAACAGCCCCTTGAATTGTGTCTGGAAATCTAACAGTAGCCAGTACAGATTCCAGAGCACCGGTGTCATGTGCTCCCAGCTACCCATCCCCGAAAGGACCCAGCAGCCACATTCTGCACCAACTGCAGCTTCTGAAAAGGCATCATGGACAGCCCCACATAGAGCACATTGCAGTAATCTAGCCTCAAGTTGATGAAAGCATGGACAACAGTGGTCAAGTCTGAGCTTCAAGGCCAAGCTTAAAGTTGCTCTTGCCCGATTGCTGCCCAAAGATTGGCCCTACTGAAATGCAAAGGGACCACTTTCTTGTTTGTTCTCAGACACTATCATAAAAAATATTAATACAAATTAGTTATTATTCAGTAATTTTTTTAATGTATTTTTATTTTACCCCGCCCTATCCCCTGATGCTCAGGGTGGCTCACATCATGAAAAAATATAAAATACAAAATAAAACCCATACAAAACTAATAATACACCCCTTTTCCAGATCTACCCATGCCTGTTAAATGCCTGACCTAATAAATAGGTCTTACACAACCTCTGGAAGATGCTCAAACTAGGGCTTAGGGGAACCTCCAGGAAAAGGGAGTTCCAAAGCTGTGGAGCATCCACAAAAAACACCTCTCTACGTGCCCAGAATGTATGGACAATGATGGAACTTGCAAGAGGGTGCTCTCAGCTGATCTTAGAGGACGTGGAGAAACATACTGTGGTCATTTAGCTATGAGGGTCCCAGGCTGATTAGGGTTTTATAGGTCAAAACCAGCACCTTAAATTGTGTCCGGAACACTATTGACAGCCAGTGCAGACTCTGAAGCACTGGTTTTATGTGCTCCCACCCCTGTCAAAAGATGAACCACCATGTTCTGCACAAACTGCAGTTCCCGAACTGTCTTCAAGGGCAGTCCCATGTAAAGCACAGTCTAGCCTTGAGGTAATGAAGGCATGAATAATGGATGATGATGGCCAGATACCTATTTGAGATAAAGGGACACAGCCCTCTCACCAGATGGAGCTGCTGAAAGGCACTCCCGGCCACTGCTGTGACCTGATGTTCCAGACACAGTTCAGGATCCAGGAGCACCCCAAGACTGCAAACCTGAGTAACTATGGGAGTCTGTACCCCATCAATAGTGGGGGTCCCAATCCTCCCCTGATCACAGTGCCAGCCAAACAACATCACTCCAGTGTCATATGGTTTCAGCTTCAGTTGACTCAGCCACATCAAGTCCCCAATGGCAGCCAGGCACTAAGTAAGCACTGAGACTACCAGACCTCGGTCAGATGAAAAAGATAAATAGATTTGCATGTCGTTGGCATACTGAGGGCAGCACACCCCACATCTATGCACAGGGTATTTTCAGACATTACGAGACCACGCACAACCACAGTCAATACCCTGTGGTGGGGAATGGCCTCGTAACGTCTGTTGGGGAACCGGAAGTTCCCCCACAGATGTTAATCACGGTCAATCGCGGTGGGGAATCACATTCACCATGCGATCGGTGGAACCAGCAGGGCCGGCACCAATCGCATGGAGAATGTGATTCCCCGCCGTGATGAAGGGGCCCATCTCATCTGGATGGAAACCACGGCCTGGAATCCCTGGCGGGATTCCGGGCCGTGGTCAATTCAGGCAGACGCTGCGGCCGCATTGGCCGCGGCGCCCACCCGTCTCCCCAGAGGGTGGACGGCGGGGGAATGTGGGGGGGCGGGGCCGTGCGGCCACATTTTGTGCGGCCCCTTCCCGATTCCCTGCCAAGGTCAGCTGGCACATCTGTTGGACGTGACGGGCTGATTCCGGCGGGGAATCCGAAGAGTGATTCCAGGACGGGGCAAATGCCACCCCGTCTCGTCTGAAATCACCCATAGTCACACCCAGTGGCATTAAATACACATTGAACAGGAGGGGAAATAATCTGGAACCCTACAGGACCCCATAGGAGAGGGGGCAGGAGGACAACAAACAATTGTCGATCACCACCTGCTGGAATTTCCCTGACAAGAATGAGCAGAACCACTTGAGAGCTGTCCCCCAGACCTCTGCCAGGTCCTGCAATCATGTAATCAACACTTCATGATCAACTGTATCAAAGGGCATTTTCAGAAAAGACACTTTACACCCACCTCCCATTCACTATACATGGCTCCTTTCACACAGACACTCTAACACCGATAAAATGGGTGTTACATTTTATTATACATGTTACAGGGCACCCACAGGGCAACACTGCAGCCCTGCAACATGGGCCCTTTTCACACGAGATGCCTCCACACAGTTTCACTGGGTGGAACTGAGTGGAGGCTTCTGTGCGAACACTGCGGGCAGTGGGTGTAGGTGTGTGCATGCTCCGGCTCAACACCCATTTCCACTCATCTCCACCCACCACCCACCCATGGAGCAACCGTGGGTAAAATTTCTCCTATCGATCTCTCAGCATAGATTGTTGACAAAAGCCACAAGCACAGTCTCAGTACTTTGTGGCCGACACTGGTCCAGGAATCCTATCGGACATAGATGCCCCATCAAGTATTTATCAAGAAAATTCTCCCAGTTCATCACCAGCTGTACTGTGACTCCTTCCCTATGGTCCATCATGATTTTTAAGGTCAGCTGAGAACTACCATTTATAGTTCTATCAATGCACTAAGTTTGTATGATAAGGGCCCATAGATAGTTGTTGTCAATGGATGCTCAATAAGTATGAAACGCCCTTCCTCTAGAGTCTTGGCATCTTTTAGAAGCATTATAATGCCTTTCTATTTGTCAAGATGTTTGGTGAGTAGGGATAGGATTTGAAGGGGGGAAGGTTTGGGGTATATTTTAATATATATGTTCAATTTTATTTTATATGTATTTTGAGTTTGCATTTTATGTTTGTGTGTAGTTTTTTAAAATGTTGTTATCGACCCAAAGCTATAGGATACGATGAGATACAAATCAAATAGTAAATACAGGAATAAAAATAAACTGCTTGGAGGTCTATGACACCAGTACACAGTAGAATGAACCCATTTTATCCTGTTGGGTGAAAAAGTACTTCCTTTTATATGTTTTAAATCTGCTCCCTGCTAAGTTCATGGAATGATTCCAGGTTCTATTGTTTTTAGAAAGGATAAATAGCAGCTCTCTATTTCCCTGTTCCACACATTTCATCATCTTGTAAAATTCTATAATACCTTTCTCAGTCATCTCTTCTCCAAGCTGAAGAGCCCCAACCTATCAAGCCTTTCCTCATACAGAAGCCACTCTTTGTCTTGGCTCATTTGTGTTGCCCTGCTCTACACCTATTCTAGTTCCACTATGTCTTCTTTCAGATGGGGTGACCAGGACTGGACACTGTATTCCAGATGCTCTCGCACCATATATTTATGTGGTGGGATTATGACATTTTCCATTTTATCATCTATCCTCTTCTTAATTATCCACAAAATGTGGTGATCCTTTCTGACTGCTACTGCACCTTGATCCAATGACATAAATTATTTATCCACAATGACGTCAAGGTCTTTTTTCTGTGTAATAACCCCATAGGGTAATTTCAGGCGTGATGGGCCCGGAGACCCGCCACCCTGAATGCCTGACCGGGCTCTGTCACAGATCCCGGTCCATGACCAGGCCAGCTGTCCTTTAGATGTGCCGGCCTGATCACTACCAGGGATCGTGGAGGGGTGGGGCTGCGTGGTGTGTGATCGCACAGCCTCGCCCCCCTGCGCTCCCCCGACCACCCACCCTCGTGGAGACAGGTGGGTGCAGTGGCCAATCAGGCTGCTGTGCCCAATCCCATATCACGGTTGGGGCCATGATCCGGGATGGGCCAAAGGTAACACACATTACTTTTGGCCCATCCCGGATCATGGCCACTCTAACCACGGTTCTCGATCTCTGGCCGGCCAGAGGTCGAGTACCGCGGTCAAGCTTGATCCCGGCCACAGGTTCACCATGGTGAACCTCTGGCCAGGACCAAACAGACATTCAAGGAAATGCCGCCACCACAGGGAATCCACTGAGGTTCACTGTGGTGACAGGCGTTTACATAACATCTGAAATTATCCTAAGTTAGATCCCAGCATTGTGTATGTATAATTAGGGTTATTTTTCCATATGTGCATCACTCTGCACTTCTCAACATTGAGTTTAATCTGCCATTTTGTTGCCCATTTTCCTAACCCTGCTAGATTCCTTTGTAGCTCTTCATACTCGTCTGCCGCTTTCTGGAATAACTTTGTGTCATCTGCAAATCTGACTACTTCACTCTTCACCCCCTTTCCCCAAATCATTAATGAACAGGTTAAACACCACCAGTCATAGTACAGACCCTTGAGGCACCCCACTGTTTACTTCTCCCCATTTTAGAAACTGGTCATTTATTCCTACCCTTTGTTTCATATCTTTTAACCAGTTTCCAATCCATAACAGAACTCTACCCCTTATCCCATGAGTGCTCAGTTTTGTCAGTAGTCTCTGTTGGGGACCTTGTCAAAGACCTGGAATCCAAGTAAACAATATTATTATTATTATTATTATTATTATTATTACTATTATTATTATTATTATTATTATTAATTAGCATGCATTCATATACTGCAACCAATGTACCTGGCACTTTACAAAGTAATGGAATAGACATGGTCCTTGCCCTAGGTCTTACAATCTGAAAGACAGGGGGCAGGGGGAGACAAAGGAAGAGGAACAGAGGGAGAGACAAGGAGTGTAACATTCACGAAGATGCGAGTTCTCAGGTGCATGTGCTTGGTTTGGTTACATCAAGAATGATGTAACTCGCAGAGGGAGAGACAAGGAGTGGTCCATGTGGTGAGAATATGCTGGTCCATATGCTGTGGAATTCACTCCCAGAGGAGGCTTGGTTGGCCCCCAACCTCTTGTCATTTTGACGTTTGTGTAAGACCTGGCTGTTCCACCAGGCCTTTGGCGAGGGGTGTGTGTGTAGGGTGGGAGAGGTGGGGTTTGGGAGGGAGGGTGAGTTTTTATGATTTGTTTTAAAATTTGTAGATTTATTTTATGCTGTTCGCCGCCCCAAGATGCCTTTGGGCAGGAGGGGCAGGATATAAGTTTTAAATAAATAAATAAATAAATAAATAAATAATATGAGTACACAGACCTCAGGTAACAGATTGTACTGGATGGTAGGCTTCAGCAGGAGTTAAGAGAGGGGAGCGAGGAGTCGGGGAGGGCAGAGCGGAAGAGGTGGGTCTTGAGGAAGGATTTGAAGGTACGAAAGGAGGGGGCAAGGTGGATGTGGGAAGGGAGGGAGTTCCAGGCATGGGGGGCTGCTAGGAAGAAGGGACAAAGGTGGTTAGGGGAGCAGGGGAGGCATGGGAGGGCAAGAGAAGGGACAGAGGAGGAGCGGAATTCATGGACTGGAGTACGGAGGGAAATTAGCGCAGAGAAGTAGGGGGGAGCAAGGTTGTGAAGAGCTTTATAGGTGAAGACTAGGAGCTTGTGCAGGATTCATTCTGGAAGGGGAAGCCAGTGAAGAGAGGAGAGGAGTGGTCGAAGTGTGGTCGAAGTGACCGGCCAGTTGGATGATCCTGGCATCAGAGTTTTGAACGGAGATAAGGGGAGAAAGATGAGAGCAGGGGAGGCCAGTGAGAAGGAGGTTACAGTAATTGAGCCGAGAGATGACCAGGACATGAACTAGAGTTTTGGCAGAGGAGACAGAGAGAAAAGGGAGAATCTTAGCAATGTTACGGAGGGAGAAGCGACAGGATTTGGCAACAGAGTTGGTGTAGGGTTTAAAAGAAAGGGGTGAGTCAAAGATGAAACCTAAGCTATGGGTTTGGGGGATCTGAAAGATGGTGACCCTGTCGATAAGGATTGGCAGGGAGGAGGAAGAGGAAGGATGGGGGTGGGGAGATAAGGAGTTCACTGACTGGGTGACTGGGTCACCTCTATCCACATGCTTATGGACAACTTCAAAGAATTCCAGCAGATTAGTGAGGTACAAATTCCCCTTGCAAAAACCATGCTGCCTCCCCTCACCCACATCATATCATGTTTGTCAAAGTTCTGAACAATCCTGTTTTTTACAATGGTGTCCATCAATTTGTCTGGTACAGACGTGAGGCTCACCGGTCTGTAGTTTCCTGGGTCACTTCTGGAGTCCTTTTTGAAAACTGTCATTACGTTAGCCACCCTCCAATCCCCAGGCAGATTTTTAAGACAGGTTACAAATTATGAGTAGCAGTTCTGTAATTTCATATTTAAGTTCTTTCAGAACTCTTGGTGTATACCATCAGTACTGGTGACTTGTTACTGTGTATTTTGTAAATTTATTCGAAAAACCTCATCTCATGTCACTTCAATTTGTGACAATCCCTCAGATTCCTCACCAACAAAGAATATTTCTTGTGTAGGAACATCCACATCCTCTGAAGTCAGATGCAAAGAATTTATTGAGCTTCTCTGCAATGGCCTTCTCCTCCTTTAGCATTCTTTTTAAACCCGTGTCATCCAGTGGTCCAAGTGCTTCTCTAGCTGGTTTCTTACTTCTGACATACTTGAAGAAATTTTTACTATTAGATTTAGCAAGTTGCTCTTCAAAATTCTTCTTGGCCTGTCTGAATGTGAATTTACACTTTGCTTGCCAGTGCTTATATTTTCATCATTTGGACAAGCTTTCTATTTTATGAAAAATTTCCTTTTGACTCCAATTGCCTTCCTTGCATGGGCTCCCTGTAGGACAAAAGCTTCTACTGTGTCTTCAATTGGTTAAAAAGAACAGCAATGTTTTTTTATATATGGGAAAAAAACTTTCATCTTAATTGAAGTTCCTAGTCATTTCTTTGAGGTTAATTTGTGCAATGTAATCTATGGATTGCCTTTGTTAACCTTGTTTCTCAAATATTTCTCTAGATCTAAAGACACTGGGGATTTTTTGGCCTTGATCTTTCAAACATGCACTTGAATAATTTTACACATGTAAGTAATCCCACAAAATTCACCAGGGAATTTAATTCATAATATAAAAAGGATGACCAGTGAAACTGAAAGTCAATAAACTGATAATAATAATAATAATAATAATAATAATAATAATAATAATAATAATAATAATAATAATAATAAATGTGCAATCTAAATTTAGAAGAAAAGTAGAGTTTCCCCTAAAAACAAAGTAGCATGCTGAAAAGAATGTATAAAATAGACAAGAACTAATCCCATATAAGAATTAGGAACAGAGTTTTACAAAGTGCACAATGTAGTATGATTAAGTAATTATATGCCAAGGATAGCAGCCAACCAACTGGCTGTTATACTGGACAACACTACATAAAAATAGAAATTCTAAGCCATACAATATGTATGGAAAGAATCATCAAAGATGAAAAGTCTGATCAATTAGTTATTTAAACTGATAATAGTCATTTCATAATGATGACAGCAAGTGTACTATGGCATATGGATAACAGTTTTTACTACTTTGTCACTCGAAGGACAAATGATACAGTTGATAGTACGCTATACATTTTTTATCCCCCCAAAATACAAGTTATTGTCTCTGCAAGATAGACTTTTAAGAGTGTTTGTTTCTATTGCCAAGATTCTGTTAACTTGTCTAAATTAAGAAAAAAGACTGCTTTGCAAATGCTGACCGAGGGATTTCACTTTCTTCTTGCAAGGTGACTGTAACATAGATTGATTAGAGTTTCTGCATTAATAGAAAGGTTAAATATTTTGAACCAGAGTTTAAAGTGAGATCTGACACTGACTGAATGCCTTGGCAAGCTGTGATTGACCTCAAAAAATATCCCTTTTTCTCTCTTTGTAGTTCACTCAGGTAAAAGTATTGGAAGATGCACATTTTCTTGCTGACACATGCAGAGCTTCTTATGTTAGTATTTGTATTTAATTTATTGTCTTCAAGATTTTGTATTAAACATTAGCATTGCTATAGTAGTTAACAAAACACAGGGAAGAACAACTTGTGTACATCAGAAGACAGTAGCTGCTGATTTAATTTAGAAGTAATAACATATCTTTATAATTGACTACAAGAGGTCATATAAGCGTCTAACAGATGCAAGTCTACCAATTCAGGACAACGTAGTTAATGTTATAATTTTTGAATGCTACAGCGAGATGTTGTATAATGTCCATTGTAAAATTTAAATTATCAAAATGCGAGCCAAGTTACAGTACTTTTCAACGAAACATCAGTTAGGACAAATCTACATGGTCTGTTGTGGTGAAACACTAAAAGATGCTTGTTGAAACTTTCACAAATTATTAGACTTTTATTTGCTCATATTCTGTATTGAACACCCAAATGCAAGAACTTGCTCATATTGTCGGTCCCTTTTCTGCTTGTCTCGGGTGAATCCTGTGAAGTCAAGAATCAAGGTTTTCTGGCCCCTGCTCAAGAAACTATCTTTGGATGTTGACCCCCGGCCAGCTATCGCCATGTCTCTAACGTTCCCTTTCTAGGGAACGTTATTGAATGGTTGGTTGCCCATCAGCTTCATCGCCACCTAAATGCTATCAGATTCTTGGACCCATTTCAGTCAGGCTTTCGTCTAGGGTATAGCATGGAGACTGCGCTTGTGGCTTTGGTTGATGATCTACATCTGGCGATCAACAAGGAGAATTGTGCCCTGTGGAGCCTGTTAGACCTTTCAGCAGCCTTCGATACAGGGTGTTAACAAACATGATGGGGCCCCAGTTCAGCACACTTTAGCCCGCCTGGGCCAGCGCCCAACCTGTGCATCTGTTCCAGGCTTGCCAGTAGGGATGGGCGAACAGATCGCGGTTCGGGTTTGGCTGGTCGGTTCGGCTGCGTTTGGTTCATCCGTTTGGTTCATTCGCAGGGTTCGGGTTCAGCTGTTCAGGAAATGTTTTTATATGGGTTTTTGTTTGGTTTTTAATATTTTTTTTTGTTTTTTATTTGGTTTTATATGGTTTTGAGCTTTTTTATTTGGTTTTTTTGTTTTTATCTATCTATCTATCTATCTATCTATCTATCTATCTATGGGATGGGGGGGAATCACAAACAACCCAAGGAGGGGTACAAAATTTAAATGAAACCTAAATCGATATAATACTCTAAATGAAAAAACAGGGGAAGGGAATCTGGGATGGAATATATGGGCGAGGGAAAGGATTCAATGGAGGGGGGAGGGAGGAAGGAAGATTGAACACAGGGAACACAGGGAGGGGTAAAAACAAAACATAACCACTAAATCTATCTAAGCTAAGCTAAATTAAATGAATGAGAATATGGGGGTAGATGGGTTGGGTGGGTGAAATGGAAGGAGGACGGCAATGGATTGGGAAGATGGGAAATGCTGGGAGAGGGAGCCTTCTGAAATGCCTGCTGTTCAGGAACAGTGACTAGCTCAGAAGGTGTTGGGAAGGGGGGAGGCAGACAGTTTTGTTTCTTCCTGCACCCGCCTCACCGCAAGCTCCATTGACTCTGTGCAGCCTAGCCCGTGGCCAATCGCAGACTGTGAAACCAGTGGTCTGAGGTGAAAAGGGATGGTGATTGGGCAGGCTGGCTGCTACTCCAAGCCTTTCCACCCCTGGTGCCTGGAAGTCTGCTCCTCAGTTGACTAACCCTCCCTGTCACGTTTGACCTTCCAGTGACACTTTTTTGCCACCCGAACTCACCTGAACACGATCCGAACTGACCGAACTGTTCGGTCATTTCGACGTTCGGAATTGAATTCAGTTCAGTCAGTTCGTGTTCGGATTCGGGTTCAGGTTTGGTTGTCCAAACAGGTCGAAAACTCCAAACCACGTTCGCCCATCCCAACTTGCCAGATGTGAGTATGGTTCAGACCCCAGCAGGGTAGGCTACTGGACTGGAAAAATGGGCCCACAGGAAGTGAGCTGATGGTCTGGACCCAGGAGCTGCCCAGGTGGGCCAGGGCAGGCTGAGCAGTGCAGGGGAATCTGTTTTTGTGCCCCCAGGGCAGGGTGGGGGATTGCCATGGCAGCCAGCTAGATCTGCCTGTTATTGACAGCCATGGCTGCCTGTTATGGTGGGGGACAGGATGATGGCCACAGCACGGGGGCAGAGTCGGCCAACTATGCATTGCTCCATGCCCACCTTCCACAGCTGGGACAAGCCATGGGAAAATGTGTTCCATTCCCCAAGCTGACCTGACTGGGAGTTGTTCACTTCCCCCCCCCAACGTGCAGCTGCACATTTGTTTTTTTCCACAGCTGATCATGGGGTGTTCTTGATGCAATTTTGGAACCTATCAGGGGTGTGCGGGACTGTTCACTCCCAGAGGGTGGTGACGGAAGATTGCTCGTCATCCTGCATTGGGACCTTCTGTGTGGTGTTCCACAAGGTTCCATCTTGTCTCCCCTCTTCTTCAATGTCTCCCCTCTTCTTCAATGTGTATATGAGGCCACTGGGTGAGATCATTTGAAGGTCTGGAGTGAGGTGCCATCAGTAAATTGATGACATCCAGCTCTTCCTTTTTTTTCATCCAACCCAGGTCCTGCAGTGCTTACCCAATGCCTGGCTCCTATTGAGGACTGGATGACGGTGACCCGATTGAAGATGAATCCAGATAAAACTGAAGTGATGATGATCATATGACTTGGAGAGGATCAAGACCCCTGTTATTGAAGGGGTCCATCCCCCTCTGGTCACTCAGTTTTGCAGCTTTGGAGTGCACTGTGCTTCTGAATCCTTTGCTGCACCTGTACTACCAGGTTGCGGTGGTGGCCAGGAATGTTTTTCACCAATTCCATCTGGTGAAGAGGCTGTGTCCCCTTCTTTCTGATTCCTATTTGACCACCATCATCCATGCTTTAATTTCCTCGAGGCTAGACGACTACAATGCACTCTACATGGGGCTGCTCTTGGTGACTGTGCAGAAGCTGCAGCTGGTGCAGGACGCAGTGGCCCAGCTCCTTTTGGGGATGTCTCACTGTGAGCCCATTACACCTGTGCTTTATAGTCTGCACTGGCTACCTACAGCTTTCTAGGTACAATTCAAGGTGCTGGTTCTGACCTTTAAGGCCCTAAACCACCTGAGCCCCACATATCTGAGAGACCACCTTTCCTTCCATGCTTCATTGCAACCCTTGCGGTCAGATGGGAGTACTCTCCTTTGGGTACCACCTGTTAATCTTGTTTGTTTGACAAAGACCTGCAGAGAGGCATTCTTGGTTGCTGCCACTGAGGGTATTTTCAGACGTTACGAGATCACAGTCAACCACGCTCAATTCCGCATGGTGGCTGTGATTTCAGCACGTCTGTTGGGGGTAAACGGATGTTTCCCCCCAGATGTTACCACGGCGTGGAATTGCATCCACCACGCGAGTGGCCAAAGCGGGGGGACCGGAGGCCGTCACGTGTCGAATGCAATTTCACGCCAGGGTGAACCCCAGCATATCATCTGGTCGGGCGCCATGGCCCGGGATCACCAGCGGGATCCCAGGCCATGGTGCATCCGGCCGGACACGGCGGCCTCATTGGCCCTGTTGCCTGCCCGTCTCCCCGGAGGGCGGACGGCGGGGTGCGAGGAGGGGGAGGGGCCGTGCGGCCGCACGTTGTACCACACAGCCCTGCCCCCTCCCAGATTCCCCGCCGGGATCCCCCCGGCACGTCTGATATGGCGTTATGGGGTGATCCCGGCGGGGAATGAATTGGGTGATTTTGGTACGGGGTCAATGGGCCCCGTAACATCAGAAATCACCCTATGCTAGGGAACTCCCTTACCCCAGAGGTCCATCAGAGCCTGAACATTTTCTGAAGGCAGTGCAAAACTTCTCTGTTTTGCAAAGCATTTGGCAGGTGGAGTTAGGGCTGAAGTAAGAGGGTTTAGGGTTGATGGAGGGTTTTTAAATGAGGTTTTAAAATTGAGTTTGATTGTATTTTTACAATGTATGTTTTTATTATGTAAGCTGCCCTGAGCCTTAGGGGAAGGACGGGGTAGAAATTTTAAATAAATAAATAAAATGGCAGAACCAATCCCAGTCACCTTTTGATCTGATCGTCCTTTAGAAATTCTAACATATCATACATCTTCTTACAGTGAACATAAGAAAATACAAATATTTACAAATGCATGAGTAGTAGGTGGAGTGGTCCACATAATGGAAAAGTATAATTCCAATCAAGGTGGTGAGATTTGGTGAGTGGTGGTGAGTGGCCAATCAAGGTGGTGAGAACTAAACATTGCATTTAAACAGATATGCCAACATATGAAATTTAAAAATAAGCAGCTCTTTTTTATGCATAGTAACACACAGGAAAGATGAAGCACAACACAGAACTTTTTGCTCATTAGGGCTCTGATCTTAAAGTATCATAGCAGTATAAGATTCAGGGTGATTTCAGAAGTGACGCGATCCAATTCACCACAGTGAATCCCACTACGGTGTGAAGGGATTCACCGTGGGCTGTGGTGACACGTGTGGCCCCAACAGAAGTGACAGGATCGTGACCACCGCCCGGGGACAATCGGAAAGAACATGGGCTGGGGGAACAAAACAGACATGCAGTGGAGACGTGGACCGTGGTTTGAGCCCCAGAATGCACCACAGCTGGGGTCAATTCCTTCCACCATGGTTGTGGGTTTCCGTTCAGAAGTTACTNCGGGGACAATCGGAAAGAACATGGGCTGGGGGAACAAAACAGACATGCAGTGGAGACGTGGACCGTGGTTTGAGCCCCAGAATGCACCACAGCTGTGGGTTTCCGTTCAGAAGTTACTTTTCATTCACCCCTGCCATGGTGACCATTCACCACACTTCTGGACCTCCTCTCACCCTGACCTCACGAAGCGTGGCTAGCTTCATCCCGGGCCGCATTTGACTGTGGTGAACATCTGGATTTGAGCAAACAGACATGCATGGTGCTTTCACCACCCCCCGCGTTTGACTGAGGTTGACTGTGGTGGACGTTCACCACATCACTTCTGAAATCAGACGTTATGGCTGGGCACTTTCACCATGGGCCGTGGGGTGGTTCGCACCATGGCCGGGGGTGATGGGGGGAGACAACAGACGTTCCCCCCTTGGCCCCCGGCCATGGGGACTGCTGAACCACAGCCCGTGGTCAATGCGCCCAGCCATAACATCTGTAGGTGAACCCCCCCTCCCGGAGGGAGCGAGGATGCATGGTTAAGCGTGCGGCCACACGGCCCCGCCCCCTGCGCTCCCCGGCCACCCTCCCTCCCTTAGACAAGCAGCTGCAGTGGCCTATTTGGCCGCTGCCTGCCACCAGGACCCCGGAACACGGTGGAGGTAAGGTAACAGACGTTACTTTTCCTCCACTGCGTTCCAGATTCCCCCTAACCACGCTTCGTTCACTGCTGTGGTGTGGGAGAACAAAGCGTGGTTAGATTCTCCATGGGGGGTGGTTGACTGAGGTGAACATCTGGATGCGCACAAACAGACGTTCACCTCCATTCACACACACACACACGCGCGGTTGACTGAGGTTGACTGTGCGGATTTCAGACAAACGTAACATCTGAAATTACCCTCAGATTCTTGTAGATGAAAACATCCAAGGGTAAAAATATTGAGATGCAAAAGACGAGTGATAAAATCTCCTCAAAAAGTAAAATAAAAAAGCAAGACTGCAAGGGATTCAACAACAACAATAAACAGATCTAGCAGAATAAAGAAAGTACTGCAACGTTGGGTGATTTCAAACGAGACAACAGTCTGCATTAGCAATCACCAGGTGGGTGTTCATCTGCACATCTATTAGGCGTTCACCAGATGTTAGCCCACACCTCTGCCCCGTACAGCCCTCACTCATTCACACACACACATGCACTCCCCCACTCATGGTGTTGTCCAAGAACACTGTGGGTCCCCCATGTGGGATAGTGCATGCTAATGTGCACCCAAACATCTGCCCCCCATTTATTAGGTTTGCCTGCCGTCTCACCCGCACCCAGGTCTACCAGCACCATAGAGTCGCGGCTAGCACGGGCTGAAATTAAACAGCCACAGCACTCTTCTCTTCTGTCTCACTGCCCTGCCCAGCTCCCACCTGTCAATTTCATTCCAGGCTCAGTTCGGTGGCAATAGCCACCCAGGCTGGAGAGAGCAGTAAGGAGGTGGCTTGGAGCGGTGCAGCCGGAACTGGAATGAACTAGGTGGCAGGGAATGCATGCCAAGCCTGAGATAGAAATGACAGGTGGTGGGGAGGGAAGGGTGCAGTGGCAGCCAGGTTGTTAATTTCAGTAGCAGCCAGGTTGTTAGTTTCATTCCCCACTGGGAGTAAAACAGCCAGGTTGTTAATGTCAGCTGCAGCTGGGTTGTTAATTTTCCTCCCAGTCCACTTCTAGCTGCTCCCTCCAGCGCTGGTAATTTCATCCTGGGTTCAGCTTGTATTCCCTGCCACCCTAATCTTTTAGCTGTGAATGGGTACAAGATGAGAGAGCGGGGGTGCAGGAAAGACTTTTTTCACTTGCAGCCGCTTGAACACAGGAGTGCTGCTTCAGATGGAAAGTGGGGGGGAGGTAGTGTGTCACAACCAGGGAAGAAGCCTTCTCTGGCACTCCCCCCACCCCTTACCATCAGAACCAGGGCTGGGGAGAGGGAAAGAGCTGAGTGGTGCCACCTGTGGTAGTTACCACCAGCAGAAGAAACATAGGCAGGGGGCTGCCCATTTATTAGTTCTACATGCTAAAAAAAACAAGTGGGGGTTGACTGGGGGCTGCATAGACTGTACATGGACTCCAGCGGGCTAATCATCTTGTTTGAAAGAACCCATAATACAGGTTTCTGGACGTTAGAATAATAACATCATTGAGTTGACTTTGCTTATGGTAGTTTTGGTCTATGCGTGTACACAATACGTACATGCAGACCTTGGATTAGAACCAAAGTAGTTTTCAATTGACAGGTTCAAAACCTCCTTGCTATATAATAAGTCAAAATGTTTTTGTAGCATTTCTGGAGCATTGAATAAAAGTACATATTAAGAAGAGCATATATTACAGCTGCTTAGATGTTATAGAAATGTACAGATACAAGTGTAGAGGTAAGAGCCTAGAAAGATATTTCTGTTAGGAACATCTCTATAGTTAAGGTTGCAAAGGCACTCTCGTACTGAACTACTGTTTCCACCGTAACAGAATATTTCCAAAACGTTTCCCTTGGAGGTGAAATTTTAGACACCCAGATTATGTTGCAGCAGAGGTAAATGTGTATGAAGTCTCTTCCTAATGAAGTTTTGCGAAGTGAAACAAAGCACTGTTACTCTTCTTGTGGTAAAAAAAAAAATGTTTAAAAGGTCTCTACCTGCTGGCACAATTATTGCAGCTGTAGCATCTTACTGTTATCAGTCATAATCTAGAACAGTGCCACTTTCTATTAACTAAGCAATACAGGAACTAAATTTACTTATATTGGTCCATGTGAGTGCTCCGTTGGCTCCAATGCATTCTGATGACTTAATTAGGTAGACAGGGTAGCACATGTGGTTTTCTAGTCAGGTTCATCACAAAGGCCAGATCATCAAAGCAGAATAGTTGTGTACTCTACAGCTAGATTAAAAAGTACGGATTCCTTCATTAAGTATCATGCAGCTGACTGTGCCTCTTGGTTTGTCTCCATCTATTCAGACAATTAAATAAAGCCTCGTGCTAGATAAACTAAGGCTAATAAAGAGACCCTGAATTGAAGTACAGCTGGCAGTCTTTTTCTTTATTAAACCTTGTAACATACACAGTGACAGTTGCTAAAAGGCAAGGCACGTACTGCTTTCTCTCTTTTTTTCTTCTCTAATATTTACCGTCTTTCAAGACATGACATTTTCACTGATAGGATTTCCAAACCTTTGTCACCCTCACAAAAAAGGCAAAGAATAAACAAAGGTCACCTGTTAAAGACAAGAAAAATGAAACCATTATAGAACTTTCAGAATTTGTCGATGTCAATGAAAAAAAGAGTGAAAAGTATGATGAGTGACAAAGCTGCTCCTCTGAAGAACAAAGTTCTAGTTTAAATACATTATTCCAAATGAGCAGATATAGCTACATGTTTCTGCCTCTTTCAGCTGGGCAAACTGGCTAAGAAAAGTCTGTGATAGGGTGGAATATTGAGTTCTGAAAAAAGAAAAACAAAAAAAAAACAAAATGCGCTTTCTATTTTACCAAACAATCTCCCTCCCCCCTCCTCCAGCACATATCTGTGCGGGGAAGAGATTTTGCCCCTATGCGCCTTTGAAGAAGGAGTCATTACCAGAGAGCCAATCCTAAATGTTCAACATCGAGTCTGCTTCCTACCCTTGTCCCCTCTTAATCAAGAGATGAGGTTTAAAATCATGATAATAAACTTGAGGTTTTTTTAATTAGCTTTTTGTGTGGAAGTCTTTATGGGAGTCATATTTTCAAGCTTTTTTCTTTAATCATTAGGACTAGAAAATTACTATTTACATGGACAGTGATATTTTCATGATTTTATCATTTGTCTCATAGTTCTGGGCTTTAAGAACTGCCATATATAATGACCTTTGCAACTTCTCAACCTCATAAATATACTCTTGTCTCTCCTAGTGTTTGCCTCTCCCTTGTCTCTCTTTCCTTGGGTGATTTCAGACATTACGGCCAGGCAGTTTCACCATGGGCTGTGGGGTGGTTCAGACCACGGCCGGGGGTGAAGGGGCGCGCCAACAGATGTGCGCCCCATTGCCCCCGGTTGTGGTCCGAACCACCCCACGGCCCATGGTGAAAGCACCTGGCCGTAACGTCTAAAGCGGCACACACCCCCTGAGGGGGCGGGGTCGCACGGTGCAGCGTGTTGCTGCACGGCCCTGCCCCTGCGTTCCCCGACGACCCTCCCCCCTCCCAACAGGCAGAGGCAGCAGCCAATCCAGCCGCTGCCGCAACCATGTGTGGGGGGTGGGAATTACATTGATTGCAGTGAATGGTAAGTAAACAGAAGTTACTTTCCATTCACCATGGCCGTGGTGGCCTTTCACCACATTTCTCGATCTCCTTGCATCCGGAGGTCCAGAAGTGTGGTGAATGCAAACACAGGCTGCGTTTGACTGTGGTGCACATCTGGCAGCAAGCCAACAGACATGCACCACAGTCAAACGTGGCCATGTTTGACCGTGGTTCTGCTGGGGTGAATTTCAGATGCGTAACGTCTGAAATCACCCCTTGTCTCTTAGATTGTAAACCCCCTGAGGGTAGGGACCTGTAGACTGCTGGTGCTAAATAAATAAAATAAATAATAATAATAATAATAATAATAATAAATATTCACCACCACCACTAATATGGAAGAAAATCAATAGCTGTAAAGTTAGCCTGAATGGAAGATGGAAAGTTAGTGGCTTAAACATTTTTCTAAAGATATTTAGGGTATTTTCAGATATGACACCACCGCCTGTGGCCACACTTACCCCTGTGTAGCGACAAGTGGTGGTGCACATCTGTTCTCACCCACCAGATGTTCACCACGGACAGAAGTGAAGGTAATCCTGGGCTGTGGCAGGGCTCAACCCGGGATGCGCTCTGGATTCCTGCTGGCGCACATCCTGACTTAAATCCTGCCACAGTCTGGGGAAGCCTACTTCTGGACCATCACATCTGATGGCCTGCTCCACCTAACCTCGGTCAGTGACCAGAGCAGTTCTGGGAAGATGCGGTGGCCTGATAGGCCACTGCACCCACCCATCAGGGAAGAGACAGGGCTGCACTGAGGAGCATGGGGACCCATGTCCGCATGTCCCCCATCCTCTTCCCGCCCCCTCCCCAGCCTCTGCCTGGGACGAGGTTTCTCACCCTGGGCAAGCTTTAAGCATGGCAGCTCACTGAGCCGTCACATGTGAAAATACCCTTAGTAAAGACTATCTAGTTTGAAATCGTGAAGGGTGTGCTTAAGCATAAACAGCAAAAATCAGATTTTTAAAATAAATAAATAAATAAAATAAATAAACTGTGATGCGTGATAATTTCAATGGGACTACTTGGGAGTAAGTGACTTGGAGTTGTCAACCATTGTTAATACTTAGCGACTGGAATGGATTTATTTATTTATTTATTTAATTAATAGATTTATACCCTGCCCCTCCTGCTAAAGCAGCCCGGGGCGGCTTCCAACAATTAAAACACAATAAAAACAATTTAAAACATCCAATACAATAATATAAAAATATTAAAACAGGGCTAAATATAATAAATACATAATAAATAATAGGTTAGATGGGGGAGCTAAAAACCCCTTACCCCACCCTCCCCAAAGGCCTGGGCAAATAGCCAGGTTTTACAACATCACCAGAATGTGAGCAGGCTAAGGGCCAGGTGATCTACCTCTGGAAGGGAGTTCCAAAGGCGCGCCCTGGCCACTGAGAATGCCCTCTCCATTGTGGTCCCCCGCTTAACACAGGGGACCTCCAAGAAGGCACCCCCGGCAGACCGCGGAAGCCACTCTGGGGCGTGGAGGGCGAGGCGGTCCCTGACCATATAGGGCTTTATAGATCAACACCAACACCTTGAACCTGGCTCGGCACGCTATCGGCAGCTAGTGCAGAGCTCGGAGCACAGGTGTAATATGCTCCCGA
>QEPC01008891.1:323525-345891 GCA_003113815.1 Sphenodon punctatus | reverse complement strand
CAGCACCGTCCCCAATGTCTCCCTGGAAGCTTTTACTAACCAGGATGGGCACGGATCGAGTTCGCAAAATGTGGCCCTCACAGACCCCAGGACATCGGCCGCATCAGCCGGCGTCACTTCCCAAAACTCCCCCCACAAAGATGGACTGGAGAGGGCCTCCATCCCCTCACGCTTTTCCCCTACGGCCCCTAATCCAGCATCAAAGTCGGTCTGAATCCGAGCAATCTTGTCTGCGAAGTAGTTGACAAACTCCTCACAGCGGGCTCGGGACAAGTCCCTATCGAGATGGACTAACCAGACCCCACACCACCCAAAACAGCTCCGCCGGGCGTGACTTTGCAGATGCTATGAGGACAGCAAGGAACTCCTTCCTTGCCGTCCTCACAGCCTCAACATAGGACTGCAAATGGGCCCTATGGAGAAGACGGTCGGAGTCAGATCGAGTCCGACATCAGCGTCGCTCTAGTCTCCTGCCTGTACACTTCATACACCGCAGCCCCTCAGTAAACCAGGGGGTCCTGCGGTGACGAGACCGAGGCAGAAGGCGTCTCGGAGCCACCCTGTCAATGGCCTCCTCCAGCAAGCTGTTCCAATGCTGGACTAGCTCATCCATAGAGCGGCCGTCCAAGTCCAGGGTTAATTCCCTCAGGACCTCTTGGAACCGCTGGGGTTCCATCAGCCTCCGAGGGCGGACCATCCTAACTGGTCCCTTCCCCTTCTGGAGGGGGTGTGCTAGAAGACCGGCCTGAAGGAGATAATGGTCCGTCCATGACAAGGGCACTGCTGTAACCTACCCCACAACCGGACCCCTCGCCTCAAGGTCAGAACCGAAGATCAGGTCGAAGGTATGTCCCCCCACGTGGGTCGGGCAGGTAACCTCCTGGGGCAAGTCCATGGTTGCCATGGCGGCCATGAACTCATGCTCCGCCCCAACCAGGCCAGCATCGGCGTGGATGTTGAAGTCCCCCAGAACCAAAGTCCTGGAGGAGCCCAACGCCACCTCCGAGGCCAGCTCTGCTAGAGCGGCAAGGGATGCCGCCCAGCAGGAAGGGGCCCGGTACACCAGCAACACCCCTAGCTTGCCCCGGCCAAATCAAACACCACGTGAAGGACCTCGATACCCATAATCTCCCAAACTGGATACCTCCTAACAGGCCAATCCTCCCTAAAAATGATAGCTACACCACCTCCCCGGCCGCCCGTGCAGGGCTGATGCTACAGGGCATACCCGGTCGGAACAAGATCCGCCAAAGTTGGACCAGCCAGATCATCCAGCCAGGTTTCCATGATACATGTGACGTCCACAGCCCCATCCAAGATTAAGTCCCGGATAATTGGGACCATGTTCACCACGGACCTCGCATTTAGCAGCAGCTGCCCCCCACGTGCGGACCCTGGACCCAGCACCTCCCTCTCTCTCAGCGGGGGAATGATAACCTGCACTCCCTTTAGGCACCTTGGACCCCTAAGGGCCCATGCCTTCCCACCCCGTGGACCATACCGTCCCCGCCCCAGCATGACCCCAATGGCGGCGTCCTCCCCTCCATCCACCTGCTCCCGGCCCCTCAAACCTGGCTGTTTGCCCAGTAGCCCTCTCCCCCAAACCTCCCCCCCTCCCACCCCCCCAGCCTACCACCCTTAGCCCTGTACAAAGGAAAACCCAGAACAACAATAACCCCCTGCGGCCCCAAAGCACCCTTTAGAGGGGATAGGTCAGCCCTCTCAGCTGTCCTCTGTGCTCCCCCCAACCCTCACAGTATCTTTCTCTTCTGTCCCCCTGCAAAATCCAACAGTGGGGGACACAGTGAGGCAACAGCGAGCACAGGGACCCTCTTGGCGGCAGCTGTATGGCAAAGTCCTGGACTGGTGAGGGTTCACAGCCTTCACCCTCAACTCTTATGCAGAGCAGGCCGCCTCCGTCTCCTTGGCTCCGCTAACAGCTCCGCCAATGGCTGCTTCGCCCTTTGGCGGCGTCCTTCGGCCGCCGCCCTGAGGGCACCGCCCCCTGCTATAAGCAGCCTACCTGGGGGTGGAGACAGAGAAACACACAGATGTAGGTGGCTATCCTCCCTGCAGCTTCAGCCTCTGGGGCCAAGCTCTCCTGGAACCCCGCCCTCAGCGCAGCCCCCTGCTATAAGCAGCCTACCTGGGGGTGGAGACAAGGAAACACACAGGTGTAGGTGGCTATCCTCCCTGCAGCTTCAGCCTCTGGGGCCAAGCTCTCCTGGATGAAGTTATAACTTTGCAGCTGCTGTACACAATGTCACCATGTTAAGGCAACAGTTGATTATTTCTTCCCTGTTTAAAGAGTTGACTAGGAGACTTGACAAGAAAAGTCATTATTTGGTGGTAATCCCATATCAAATCATTTTATTATGATCAACTAACTTGTAGGGAAATGGGAGTGAGTTGCAAACTTTCCAAACATTAAGGATCTAAATAAAAGACAACCTGGGATTTCCTTGTGTTATGTACTTGAACTGGTTATGTATTCTAGCTTTGATATGGTATTATGATGTTATAATAAAAATCACGATACATTAATATATATTTGGCTTCAAGTTTCTCCAGTTGTCACAGAGATACAAAAACTGAGGCATCTCTACCATATAGCTAGCATAATTTGAAACTTCATCTGCTAAACATGGAATTTGTTACAGGCTTTCTGGTTCCACTTCAAGCTATGAGGAACCTGCAGAGCTTACAAGTTATAGATATAGGTAGGTATGTGATTGTTAGTGAATTGCACAATGGTAACAATGTCATATTGCACTAAACACAAGGTAAAGCTGGTCTCAAACATCAGGAAAATGTTGCACACTTACACCAATGAAACACATGTCACAAAACCATACTTTGGACATCTTTAGACATAACAAAGATCAGGTGTCAAAACCCCTAAGCACATGTTTGGCCATTGTGTGTAAGCACCATAACAATTCCAGCACCAATTTTGACACCCATTGAACGCACAATTTGAACACCATTGCATCACAAGGACAATATGCGTGTTTGGCTGAACACGTGCCCAACATTGTGTCTAATGATGTCGCGTGGCGTGTTAGCAAGTACAACATGGGAAACGAGGTGGCAGCGCTTGCGTGCTGAGATTGGGTGGCGAGTAAAACACCAATGTCTCCCACCATGGGCTGTGTGTCTAAGCAGCGCCACATGGTGAACACAGGGCCAAACGGATGTTTATATCAAGGTCAAAACAAACATTCAGACACCCATTGACATTATGTCTAAAGGCACCCTTTGTTTCTTGGATTGGAAGAAGCATAATTAATACATTATATGTATGTTTTAAAACACTTATACCATTACAAAAGTATGTCTTTGGCATCGTCAGCACTGCCGGAAAAATAATTGTTGGTTTGAAATCTAAGGAAGACTCCAAACCAACAATTATTTTTCTGGCAGTGTTGACAATGCCAACCCCCCTCTCCACCTTCACCCCCTTGGTGGAGAAGGCAGATTGTCATAATTGCTCCCCCCACCCCCCATTGGAGGAAGGAGACTGGGGCTTGGACAGAAGTCAGGCTGAACCAACCCCATGATCCCACACCTGCGGGGCATGGGGCAGCTGCTGTGTAGCCAGGCAGGGCACCCAGGGGTGAGTCTCATGAGACAGGATCTCCTGGATGCCTAATTTAAGCTCTGAGGCCACCCTCTGCCATTTCACAGAGACCCTTGGAGCACAAAGGTCATATAACACACACACCACACACCTCCTGTGGGCTACTGTAGGTTTCCTAATGGGGCTAGGAAGGGATTATTTTTTTTATGAGTGCTTGCAATTGGCGCTGTGGGCACCTGGAGTTTTGCCTTTCTCAGAGTGTAGCATTCTTTCTTGGCTTGTTAAGGGGGCATACCTTGGGTGATCAATAAATTGTTCCACTTTGTAGGCAGAGTTACGAGTTTTTATGGGTAGCACAATATGCTATGGAAATCAAGCTGCCTCCTAAAGAGGTGAGAATCGGCTGGGCATACGAGCTTAGAGTGGCCAAATGCCACGTCTCAGGCAAGTAGGGGGCAGCACAAGCTCCAATTGAGGTCAGGTGCTGATCAGGGAGAGTGGTGGCACCCCTATCCTCATTCTACCGGCCACCACAGGGAGCCAGGCTCTTATCAACCCTTACCCAAGTTGGGTGCCTTGGCCTGGAAGTGGGGACAGAAACGGGGGGCAGGACTAGATTAGATTCAGGCAGCTAGAAGTCCGGTACCTGTGTGTGCAACAGACCGCGTTCCCGAATACTGTGTACTTCCTTTGCTGGACCCATTATCAACAGGGGAAGTGGTCCCCTTGGTCATGGATGTTTGATCAATAAAGACTGCGGTCTGTTAAACCCATTCATTGGTCTCCCTGTCTTCTTCCAGGGTGTGGCAACAAAGGCATCCTTTTGTAATGTTATAAATTGTTCAACTAATCATGATTCACAATAACCTGAGACTTCTACCAAAAACATAGTATCTGAAAAAAGGAAAAGACAGGTTATTACTCCTCATGAAGGGATCTTATTCCCACTGTGTTGGAGGAGCAAAATGGAGAGTTTTCTGTAGGATCAGGAAATTGGAGTGGATATGCCAAAGATTAGATTTTTCTGCATTCCACAACTCCCTAAGCTAAGAGCCACTTGAGGTCAAAGGAATATGTTTTATTTTTGAATGAGTGTGTTCCACTGTGTCAGGTGAGACCAAGAAGAATACTTAGGTTTCATTAATATCTTGACATTATATGACGTTTTGTTTATTTTAAACTCATTTTAACACTTTATTTTCGGTTACTTGATTACATAATATCTAGTAACTTTTTAAATGATTTAAAAATAATGCAAAGGGAATGAACATACACATTTAAGCACCTTGATCAGTTTACTGATAAATGAACAGGTGAAGTTACTGAGTTTTAAACAAATACCACAAGTGAGATGGGTAAAAGAATAATATCCTTCCAAGATAATTTTCTAATCCTGATTAAATAAAGATGTGGTGTGGTAGATGATATCGTGTGCCTCAAGAGACAACCATAGTGGATTTGAGAGTGTCTTTTATATGTGCATTAGAGGTAAGATGTAATGACACAGGATGAAAGGCTCAGCAGTGATTTTAATAAAGAAGGGAGACAGTACTTCCCTGTGGACCCTATATGCAAAGAAACGAGATTCAGCTAGAATATGTGAAGAGATTTCACAAAAGCTAGGATAAATGTTTCAGTTGTGGGATTGCTATTAAAATTCATCTGCAGTTATTAATTCTAACCAAATATTTCTTTTAGTTTATCATATGCCCGTACAATTACTTCATCAATAAATAACTGGCACAGTTTGAACCTTGCAATTATGTCTAGATTTTTAATTTATATATAATAAATAACCCACTTGCTTTTGTAATCGCAAGGATAATTTCTTTAATTGCTATCTTTTATTAGGTGCTTCTTAACAATCTTCAAATAAGAGCTATTATCTCTTGTTCTAATAAAAATGTTGAAGTATAAAGCATAATTCCAAAGAAGAATTCTAGCTTTTATTCTCCATTAAAAATTGGTGGATGGGATACTGGTAATTTTGTACTTACTACAATCTGTGTACAAAAGAGCTACTTTTATAAGAAAAAAAAATGCAGACAAAGTAAAATGAATGGGATGTACTGCTGGAAAAAAAAAAGTCTTCCTTTATTTGATCCTCTGCAATAATCACAGTTCTGGCCCCCTGCCAGTTGTGCTGAACACACTGGGATGTCTGGCCAAGTAAAGTAATCTCTTGGTTCAGGTCTGAGGCCTGTGATGAAAATTACAAAGCAGGGACAAAATCAAGATGCCACCTGTGATTTTTATTCTGAAACTAATTTGATGGAAAGAGCAATACAATGCAAACGGCCTTTTTAGTACAGTCTATAAAACTCTGACTAGATTGAAACCAATGCTAGTAGAAGGAGATAGTTATCATGAAAATAAGTAGAGCTCTGCAGGGGTTCCTTTAAAAACAGCAGTAGATCTCTTTCTGACAGACAAATTGCTTTGAAATGATTTTTGAAGTCTGAAGTCAACTTTTTAAGATGAAAATTTTAACTAACATGACACTTCTCCTGACATTTTCTTTTTGCTTTCAAGCTTATACAGTATGTACTAAAGAATAACCCACACATCTTTATTTTTATATATGATAATCATGATAATAAGTATGGTTCAACAAACCACAAATGACTTTATACAATTAGAGATGTAGGAAATAATTATCATACAAATTCATCAGACACATCTTCAATTAATTCCAATTGACTTGCCAGGGGCCAACATATTGATTCATAAGTGCAAACTCTCTAACAAAATTGTCTAACAAAAGTTTCCATTGTCTAACAAAAAGTGTTTATGTGACCATGCAGTAGCCAATCATAATGAATAAAGACAGATATTTTGATGAAGCATTACAATGATTTTCTTAAGAGTCCTTTTTAGTTAATTGAGAAAAGAAGGTATCCCCATATGTAATGAAATGTAATGTATACGGCCTGATAGTTGAAGCGCCATCTCCACTTACACATTTTATAGCAAACAGTTCAAAGGTTAGCTTCTTGCAGAACTTGGCTCATTTGATACACTTTGGGTTACTCACTCCTGCCACTATCATAACCAATGTGTTAGCAATTCAGTGAAAATGTTTTCAGTTGTTCTTTTAAAGGATACTTTAAAATTAAGTTTAGTTTTCTGTCCTTCTGTCCATATGTATTCTGTCCTTATCAATACAACTAAGTAAAAAAATATCTTATGTGCAATCAAAATGTTACACAACATAATTAACGTTAGATGGGAAAAAGTAAATAATTCACAAATAACCTGAGATTTTCATGAACAACAAAGCAAAGGACTGATGAGAAGCCCAATGAAGCTAACAGGAGTCTTTCTAGGATTTGGCTGTAGCCCCATGTGCACTGCAAACACCCCAAAAGAACACACTTAATAGCTTAGTATAATGGTAGATAATATACTGTGGATGGTAGCCTAAGAATCAGTATATCAAAGCATTCACAAATAAAACAAAGGAGAATTTATATATACTTTTAGCTACTGTCAGAGCCTCTTACTACTACAGTAAAGTTCAGTGTCATGTATTTACTTTCTTTGACAAAGATTGCAACTGAAATATATATATGAATGATTCTCTTTTCCTATCGACCAACTGTGATGGATCAGGTCAGTCACAGAGAAACCATGACATAACTCTACTGACATAAATACTTTCGACTTGGTCCATCATTTCCATTAGCACCAATCGGACTTCCCATATGCAGGCATAAGAATGAGAATATGTCCATATCATCTCACTGAAAACAATGCCAACTAAACACAGTGCTATAAGGACATATCACGGTAGTTATGTAACATATTTGTATTTCAGCTATAGCATGCTTTCAAATCTCTACTAGCTTTCCTTCTTCTTTAGTGATATTCTCTACAGATTTACCATTCACTTTGATCTTCAGCTCCACTTTTGCACTTTCTATTTCTTTCTCTTACAACAGCGTTAATCAAAAGAATTCTTTAACAGTCACCTTAACCTTCTAGTAGCTCTCTTAAAGCTACTCCTTACATATTTCCTTTACTAATTAAAAGAGCAGTTCAATGCCCTGTAGATTCTAAAATAGTCACTAAACCCTGACCTGCACAAACACACTCACACACATAGATACAATGCTCACACCACACATATATTTAGAATAAATCAAAACCTACCTGGGATAAGCTGAGCCAATAACAGATGGAACCTGGATAGGCTGAACACAGCTACTATGACCAAAAAAGGGTAATGTTTCCATTTCATGTTGTTTCCTTTTTCGCATTACACCAGCTCAACAGCACTCATGTAAATGTTATCTGCAACAAAAATGGACGGAAAAATAAAATGACAGTTTCCAAACTTTGACAATTCTGAGCAGTGGTGTAACCAAGCTATCTCAAATAGGGAGGGGGGGCACTTTTCTTTGTTGAGGAGACACAACTAGGAGAAGGGCAACAGCAGACAGAAAGAGGAGAGAAATGAATGTGGGACACAGATTTCCCCCCCCCTCCCATGTCTACCCTTGGTTACACCTCTAATTTAAAGGAGGCTTTACAACACTCTTAGATGAATTTATTCCAGACAAAAAAATTGCTAACTTCACTATAATTATTCAAAGATTGGTGACATGTTAGAATAGGTAGTTAACTATGCAATACACATGATTATCACTATTCTTAAGGTGCACATGCTTAGTTTAGTTACAGGAGACCAGGGGACCCTGGATGAAAAACCATTGGCCCCAAGCCTATTCTCTGCAGAGCACACGCAGAATGGTATCCAAACGCAGCCATGTGCAAACCATTCGGAGCCCCATAGGGGGTGCATTGAGCCCCACGGAAATGACATGCACGTCCACGCGTGGACCATTCAGTGCAAGCTCTGCGGAAAATAAGATTGGGGCCACTAAATGATATTGCCATACCGGCTCAACCTGCTTCCAGCAGTAGCAGTTGCTTTGAAGAAAGGTGAAAAACAATTAAAAAGGACAATGTATGATATTATTATTGTTATTTGTATAGCACCAGCAATGTATTGGGCCCACAAATTATTTCATTCTGATGGCTTTATTTAATGGATTCAATTGATTATTTATTGCTGATGGATACTGAAGTCCTGGTGATGGCTTTAGTGAATGTATTAATTAATTGATTTATTTATATCCTGTCCCCTCGTGCTAACAGCAGCTCAGGGCGGCTAACAAACTGCATATTAAAATACATAAAATACAATAATAAATAACAATAAATACAAAAAGAATATAATAAAACACCATCAAAATGGTAAGGCATTAAAGGAAAAAAAAACTTCCCTCCATAACCCTCAACACCACACCCCATATCCATATCCCTTGCTAAAAGCCTAGTGGAACAGCCAGTTGGTTCATAAATGGCCTGTAAGTATTTGGGTCCCAACTCAGTAAGATAGTCATGCATTTGCTTCACTCCTTTCCTTTTCAGAAAAGCAATTACAACGCATATTTATATTTAAATTTCTATAGAAGTCAATGGAACTTAAAAACTTGGTTAAAGCCATCCAGTAGCTCCAGTATGATCATGAATAGGGAACGTTTGTTGAGTACGGGTATTATTGCTTTTGGGTATGCATTGTATCAACTGTTAAGACACCATGATCTTTTCGCACATGTTTTTAAATCAGTAGTTCCTAACCTTTTCCACCCCATAGACCAGTTGCCTGCTGTTCATACAGGCAGGAGCTCCATGGCCGCCCATTGCCACGGAGCTATTTGGTTTGCCCCGCACAAGCATTCTGAATTCCAGGCCATGCTCCATGCATGGCTATGAGTGAGTGCTCCAAAGCTCACAGAAGTGTGCAACCAGAAGACGCTCCACTTTCAGGTGGGCAGTCGGCTCTGTGGCTCCTAGGGATGGGCGAACGCGGTTTGGAAGCTCGGAGTTCGGACCGAACTCAGTCTGTTTGGTCGACCAAACCGAACTTCTGAACCAAACTCGAATTTCAAACCGAACTGAACCGAACCGAATTTCCGAACTCCGTTCTGTTCGCCCATCCCTAGTGGCAACACACACCAAAAAACCTGGTTTTGAATGGCTGAACTTGGTTCGGAAGTTCGGAATTCGACCGAACTTGGACTGTTCGGTCGACCAAACTGAACTTCTGAACTGAACCGAATTTCTGAACTTGAATTTCAAACCGAACTGAACCGAACCGAATTTCCGAACTCCGTTCTGTTCGCCCATCCCTAGTGGCAACACACACCAAAAAACCTGGTTTTGAATGGCTGAACTTGGTTCGGAAGTTCGGAATTCGACCGAACTTGGACTGTTCGGTCGACCAAACTGAACTTCTGAACTGAACCGAATTTCTGAACTTGAATTTCAAACCGAACTGAACCGAACCGAATTTCCCAACTCTGTTCTGTTCGCCCATTCCAAGTGGCTCCTAGGTGGCCATGCAGGGGAGCATTTCATCTGAAAACACCCACAGAATTTAATTTCCTACTTCTTGAGAGACCCTGAGCACATTAGGGTAATTTCAGATGTTACAATAGCGTGGTCAACCACAGTAAACCCCCTGTGGTGGCCGCGGTAGTGTAACGTCTGACAGCACTCAAAGAGATTCCCGCCAGATGTTCACCCCAGTGAACCCCTGGCGGGAATCTCTTTGACCATGCTATCGGACCTCCGGCCACCTGGTGGTCCAAAAGCGTGGTGGGATTGGGCCCCAAGGTTGGTCACGGTAGCCACAATCCAGAATCAGTGGAAAGTAACGTCTGTTACCTTCCGCCAGCCACATTGTGGCCCAGGCCATGATGCAGGATCAGGCGCAGCATCTGGAGTGGCCGCTGTGCCCACTCCTCTCTCAGATGCCGGCTGGCCGGGGGAGCATGGGGGGGGGCTGTGCGGCCTCACATTGCGCCGCACAGCCTCACCCCCTCCCTGATCCCCGTTGGGAATCAGGCCGGCATGTGTGAAGGACAGCCGGACTGATTCCTCACTGAGATCCAAAACAGATCCCGGTGCGGGGTGATTTCACGTCTGAAATCACCCTCTGTCTCTCTGTGCCTTCCTGTGCCTCTCTTATCAGGTAAGGGTCTAGGACAGCAACATGCAAGATGATGACTTTTGTTTTGGCCAGTAGGTAAAGAGTGGAGGTTTTTTTTTACACTCTATCTTTCTCTCAGGCCCTCTCCCTCCCTAATCCATCCCCACCAACCTGGAAATGCAGCATTAGTGATTCTGTTGCTGCTGCTGTGTCCTCAGGCACTGGAGCCAGCCCTGGTGAGAAGCCCAAGAATCCTACCACTGGAACCAGCCCAAGCGCAGCTACCACCAATATTAGGGGCCACTACTAGCATTGGTGCCTAGGCTATGTGGCCTGACAACCAGCACTGCCCCGCCAACTGGCAGATGGGAGTCACTGCTTTAAATGAAAATGAACGAGTTTCAGTAGAACTTGCCTATAGTTGAGGTGCCTTTAGATTGCCAGCCAGGTAGGGTTGATGTGATGATCTTATGAATATTTATTTATCTTAGCTATTGAAAATGCTTATATTATTATTATTAGTCATGCATGTGTCTCGTCCCTTTCTAACTCATGCTAGGCATGTTACCATAAAGTCTTATTGTAATGAGTTGTACAGGTTACTTGTAAGTTCAGTCTGACAAATATTTTTCATTTGTTTACATTTTAAAGATTTGTTGCTTTTAGATGTTGCATTAAATAATACAAAGTTGAAAGAAGGCAAGTGACTTAACATTCCTAGATTTGAGGAGCCACAGAAATGTTATTTAATCAGATTCACAAAATCACTTGGGTTCTACATAATGACTGGTCACTACACATATATATTAGACTAATAAAAAACCAAATAATATATAACATTCTGTGCTGATCAAAAGAACAGAGAAAATGGTCTCAAACCTTTAAAAATTCCTTTCTACTGATATTCTTAAAAGTGAGAAGTTGAAAGTGCTAGCATGGAAGTGAGTTTATAACAGACAAGCTATCTGAACTCTTGGCGACAGGAAAGAAGATTTGAAAGCTGATAACTGCATGGATACAAAGTACAGAATGCCCTCTTGGTCACATCTGAACTTTACAATCTTCACAGAGTTCTACAAAATATCCTGGCTTGTTGATGGGGATTGTGGTGGGAGATTATAGATTTCACAGCACATGCTGAGATTGTTTCAAGACTAAACTTTTCTAGGTACAAATGGAAAAACGGATTTGCCAAATGTGGGCAACATTCTGGTATGAATGGGGACTGATTCTCTTCTCTCTTGGCAACTTTGTGGTGACTGTTTGCAAAATGAATGTGGGGTGTAAAATGCTGCCTAATCAACATTGTTGCACAAGGCGATAGAAAATTTCCAGACTGGGAGCTGGGACCCCAAGTGGGATCATGCCATCCGCAGAAGCATTTGATATGCCATTATGCCTTTGTTGCTATCTGGGTCTCAAAACAGGGTCAAAGGCAAACATTTTAGAATTATGATTTTAGGCCCAGTATAGCCTTTAGAGACCAGCACAAGTTAGATCAATCCTTAGCAAGCTCTGTCTGTGAATATGGAGGAAGAACAGTGCCCAAAACCAAGACAAGGCTAGTACAAGTAGAAGATTCAGTTCAACTTTGCACTACCTCCTCCGACCTCTTTTGTGTATAATAAAATGAGTGACCCCAACACTAGGGGTATTTTTAAATTAGCAAGGTGGGGTGGGGGGGAGAATGGGGATGGCACATGATGTGTGTGGGGAGCACGTCACACAGGTGGCTCCTAGCATGGATATCCTGGCCATGGATGCAGCATCTGCACAAGTGACTGGTCCCATATGGAGCACTCCCAATCATGAATGGCCACTGCATGGTTCATGGGAGCACGTTCCCCCATGCACCACCTTCACATGAGCAGTTGGACACATTGTTGGTGTGGGGGCATACATAGATGTCTTTTGTTTAAAAACATCCAGTGTTTGTGGCTGTGTAGTTACAATAGCGGCCTATCTTCTCAATGAGAGGGAAAGAAACATCAGTAAAAGCATAGTGCACCTGATTCTTCTCTCACTTAAACTAGGTTAGCTCTATTCCCTTCCAGTCAGTAACTCCTGATTTACGCAAGTGAGAGAGAATCAGGTCCAATGCGTTATCCATGGGGCATCAAGAAGATAAACGCCAGTTCCTCTACTGCAGGAATCAATGACAAATTAAACTACACAAACCCTGAGGAGGAAGAAGCTCTGCAGTAAATGCAGAATAAGGATCTAATCAATTATTTTTCTTTCCTAAGTGTAGTGTTGTTTAGCAGTACATCTAATGCAGCAAAGACATCAGAAAAAAAAAACCAAGACAAATTTTGCCTTATTTACCTCCTGCCCCCACCTTTTATTAGTTATTATAATATTTTTTTTGTCTCAGAACTGGCAACCGGCATTGTAAAAGTATAAAACCTGCCCTTTTACAGTATGTTCAATAATGATTAGACTTCAAAGATAAGGAAATTAAGGGACTGATTCATCAGAATAATGTAGCTTCTTTTCATAAGAACTGTGATCTTTGACAAATAAGCTGCTGTGCATAATATCACTAACTTTATCTAGAGATAGGAATGGCAGCATTTCAAAATTGGCTATTTAAGCTTCAAAGACAAGAGCCTCAGCTGCTGTAAACTGGCATACCTTCACTGAAATTGATGGAGCTATGCCTGTTTACACCAGCAGTGCATCTGACCCATACAACTACTTTGGAGTATCCCAAAAGGAAGACAGACAGGTGATTTTCAAAATCTGACACAGTATTAAAGACGATTAGCATCTGATGGAACTTATACTTGTTGGGCTTTTTATCATTTCATTTCAGTATTCTGATGAAAATGAGCGGAACTCATGATACCTACTAATCTTTTTTTAAAACTGATATTACTTCTGGATTTACTCCTCTTCCTGTACAGTGTCATCCTTAGAGTTATACATTACTAAAATAATAGAATCAAAGAGCTGTCGGGACATAAGACTTACTGGGATAAGTTAGATTTATTTTACTATCCTAATAAGACGAGAAGAAGATATTCCTACAAATTGGCTCTGATCAATGCATGATACAGAGCTAGATTACTTTATAACATACAGAGGAAAAGAGAATTGACCAGAGCAGTGGTGGGAAAATGGCATTTCAGGAGCTGCAGGAGCTGCAAATATCATTTCAGGGGCTGAAATGAGAATCAGATTAGATTCTTGCAAGATATTTCATGAGATTTTGGCTGGAAACAAGATCTTGCTGAGCAGAGGGGTCTGATGCTATACATATATAGCATGACCCTTTTCCTTTTGGAATAGGACAACTGGAAAAGGGCACCATTTTGGAAAAGGGATGCACATGTGCAGAACGGCTCTTCTGGCTATTTTGTGCATGCACAAAGATTTTTTATTATTTTTCAGAGATATGAGGCCACCTCCTTGCTTCCACCTCTGCCTGCGCAGAGAAGCAGAGTGGGGAGAGCAGTCCCGGAGCAGTAGAATTCAGTTTTTAGCTTGTTCTCCTTTGCAAGAATGAGCCATGAACCCTGATTCTTAATGAGAAAAGTGAGAATATGAGAATCAAGTTTCAATCCTACTGCACACTTGTACTGCCGCTCTTTTCAAAAGTGACTGCCTGGAAGGTGTCTGTGCGGCTCCCTCAGGAACAAGAGGGTGAAAACAGACATGAACATATATCTGCTTTAACACCACTTTAACATTTCTTATGCATGTTGCAGAGCTGCATAGGGCACCAATACAGCCCAGAAACATGCTTTAGAAATGTTAGAGGTGTTAAAGTGGAGTTACGTGAATGTCTGTTTTCACTCAGAGAAGTCAAGCCAGTGCTGCTGGAGCTCCTACAGGGTTGTGGGAGCAGGGGGATTGAGCCTTCTCCTTGGGCTCAGTGGAAGCCATGCTGCACTGGTCCAGTCTGGGAAGCCCTAATCTATAGGTAGTCATTGCCTTCCTCCTAGTGTCCTACTATCCTGGGTAAGGTATTGCTTTGGAAAGTAGTTGTAACAGCAGTCATATAAGGCCACTTTCAGACTCCCCCCTGCATATTCTGGCTGTGGAAGGGAATACGCAGCCAGAATATGCACGGGGTGCTGCCAGTCTGAAAGCCCCCCACGCGGTTTTGCTGGCAAACACCCGCACAGAATCAGAGCAGAACTGTAACTTTAACATTTCTAATGCATGTTTCTAGGCTGTATTGGTGCCCTATGCAGCCTTGCAATATGCATAAAAAATGTTAAAGTGGTGCTAAAGCAGAGTTATTAGGACTGCTCATTTGTACTACAGCTCTTTTCAAAAGTGACTGCCTGGAAGGTGTCTCTGCGAGTATTTGCCGGCAAAGCAGCTTGGGTGTGTGTGGTGTGGCTTTCAGACCGGCAGCACCCCACACATATCCTGGCTGCGCATTCCCCCACCCCACAGCCAGAATGGGAGTGGGGGGAGGAGGTCTGAATGCGGCCTTTCAGTTTCAGCAGGGCTTGCAGCCTCTTTGAGAAGAATTAAAATATTGTACTAGGGGTGTATTACTCTGTCAAAGAGTGGGAGAACTAGCCTGTCATATTTTTGAGTACTTCAGCCTATGTCATGTTTACTGGCTTTCATTTATGCAACTCAAACTCATGGATATTTCAAATGAGGGATTTTATTTTCAAAAGTTCTTTGAACAAAAATATTAAATTCTGTTTTAAAATATTTCAGTATTATGACTCAAAAGTTTGTCAAACATTTATTAAAATTTGGAGACTACATATATATCAGCTTAAAGTGTATTGTGGCTCTTGGTGATATGAACATTTTGCTATGTCGCTCTTGGGCTTGAAATCTTTGCCTACTCTTCAACTAGAGTTGAGCTAGGTAACACTGTATATCTCTCCTGAAATCACTGCAGTTATCCTAATTTATACAAGTTGAGAATATGACCCACTGACCCTTAGATATATTTCTAAGAAGCAGATACACTGTATTTACAATATCGCTAAATCTCACCTAATTCCCACTGCATTCCCACGTGAAACCTTACTTTTCTGAGGATTTGAATAAAGACTTTCATAGCTCCCAAACAATCTAAGTGTATATGAGCTTATGTTTCAGCACTTTGGAAACCATTTGTATAGTTGCATGGTGCAAAATGCTGGGTACTAAAGAAGAAACAATAGATAGAAGGGTGCTAAAACTATAGGTGGAGGGTAAGAGAAGGGTTGGAAGAAGACCTAAAACTATTTGGATAGTTTCATACAAGAGAACTTGAACAACTGCAGAGTCTCTGAAGAACTGATTCATAGCAGAGGAACCTGAAGGAGGAAGACTTAGCTATATAACCCCTTGGCCCACCTTAATAGGCGGCCACCAGGGGCATTTGTCATGCTCCATTAGTAAAATGGAGCAAGGGTAGGAGGAGTTAGGGCCGTATTCTGGCCCCTCCAGTGCCCGTGTAGCGGCGCTGGAGGGGGAGAGCTGGTGCAGCCAAACTGGTTCACGGCGAGGATCCCTCGGCGGCTCGGGCAGAGTCTGCCCAGCAATGGGGCTGGCCAATCAGAAATGAGTGTGGAGGCCCTGCCCCTTGCTGGGAGCCTTCCCACCCGTTTCGCTCGAGCGGCAGCATTCTGAGCGCCGCTGCAAGCTGGTAAGTCGGCTTTGCTTTAGGCGGCATGAGTTCTCTTGTCCCGCATAGTTCTCTGGTGTGTCGGGAACCTCCGGAGCAGTGGAGGTTTCTTAGGGTGAAGGGTGGGCCTTGTTGGGCTTGATGAGAGGGCTGCCTCAGACTGTTGTGGCACTGAAAAAAGGGGCAGCGGAGCAGGGAATTGAAGGCTTCCTAGGGTAGGGGGACAGCCCCCCCCCACTGTGGAGTGAATTGGTAGGGGAATTGGTTTCAAGTTATCCCTCGGGGGAAGCAGCGTGACCTCAGCAGGCTCTAGCCTGAGACTTTGAAGGCCCATAGGGGCAGCAGAGGGCTTATCTCGAGTTCAAAGGCCCATAAGGGCAGCAGAAGGGTGCCTCAAGGTTTCACTGGCAGAATAGGTTGTACAAAGGCCAAGAAGACCAAGAAGAATACAAGATAGATGGAGGGGGCACAGCAGGATGTGTCTCACGTAAATGAGGAGGCGAATGTGTTAGGCCAGAGAAGGGCCGGAGCTCTTCCGGAGGGGGATCTGCCCCACTGGTGCTTGGGGCCATGCAGGATCGGCTGGCAGGTTGTGAGGCCCTCATGAGGGGTATGGTGGCTGGGCCCGCCAGCACACTGGGTTTCCTGGTAGGAGTGGGAAGGGGCTCTGGGCCACTGGGCTTGGGAGGATGGCACTGTGGGGGTGATGGCAGAGGGCAGCCCCTCGGGGCAGCGATGGGGGTTACATCGCAGGGTGGTTTGGCTTCAGGGTTAGTTGGGGGTCTGTTGTGGGCAGCAGGGGGTGGTATGCCCCTCCCACAGGTGCAAGCTCCTGCGGGATACAGTGGAGGGTCTTCGCAGGGGGCTTGAGCATGGGCAACCAGATGGGACACACTTGTTTCGGGGGGGGAGTCCCCCTGGCATCGAGTGTGGGGTCTCTTGCTCAGGTTAACATGGGGCAGGGAGGATTCCAGCCCCAGTTGGTGGGTGGCATCACCCAGCAGGGGGGTGGTTTTTTGTATCAGGGGCCTGATACGCTGACATACGGAGGGGTGGGCAAGGGGCGGCCTGGTTACCAGCCTCCCCAGGATTTCGGGGGGTACGGGAGTGGGGCTGGCCACCTCTCTGCTTTTCAGGTGCCGGTGAGCGGGGCGGCTCAGAGTGCCTTCCCTCCCATGTTTGGGATGAATCAGCCTCTGGCACAGGGGCAGTCGTGGGGTACCCCGGCTGGTGGGTTCACAGCAGGGGGAATTTTTCCTCAAAGGGGGCAGGGAAGAGGGCAGAGCGGTCAGCCCGTTGGGCCTCATTCTCAAAAAGGCAGCCGGTGAATTCAGAGTGATTCACCCACCTGAAAGGTCGGTGAACGATGCGATACCGGGTGAGCTGACATCAGTACAATATGTTCCCTTTGATGATGCTGAGTGAGCGGTGAAGGGAGCCGGTCAAGGAGCACTTCTTGGGAAGTGCAACATTAAATCTGATTTCCAGCTGCTCCGTGTTCACCCAGACAGCTTTCATCTTCTGGGTTTCCATAGGGAGGGTCAGTTTTATTTTGACCGTGCCATGCCTATGGGTTGCTCTATTTCCTGCTCTGCCTTTGAGCATTTCAGCTCATTGGTGGAGTGGGTGGTGAAGAAGCGGGCATTGGGTGGGGAGGCCAGGAAATACCTGGATGATTTCCTGTTCATCGGCCTCCCGGGGACGTCGGAGTGCCCCGACCTGATGGAGACATTTGCGAAAGTGGCAAATGACCTAGGTATCCCATTGGCACCGGAAAAAATTGAGGGGCCGGTGACAACCCTAACGTACTTGGGTATTGAAATGGACACGGTCCAAGGTGTCTCACGACTACCCCAGAGAAAGCTAGCATTTCTCCAGGCAAAGTTGGAGGCAGACTTGGTAGCTGCAAAGATCACCGTTAGGGAGTTGCAATCACTTGTAGGGAGCCTGAGCATTGCGTGCAGGGTGGTCGCTCTGGGCAGGGCTTTTCTGTCAAGGCTTTTTGGTAAGCTTAGAGGGGAATTGAGGCCGCATTACCACATTAGACTGATGTGAGACATGAAGGATGACTTGCAAACATGGGCTGAATTTTTGGAGGAATATAACGGGGCGAGTTTTTGGAGGGAAGACCTTTTGCTGGAAGCTGAGCTGCAGGTACATTCAGATGCGGCTGGTGGGTTCGGCTTTGGGGTCTTTTTTTTGCCAACGGTGGTGTGCAGCTCTGTGGCCTCAGGAATGGCAAGAGAATGGCAGGAATGGCACCAGGAATGGTGACTCGGGAACTCACCTTTTTAGAACTTTTCCCGTTAGTAGTAGCGGTCTGTTTGTAGGGAGAGGAGTTAGCTAATACCACCATTGTTTTTTGGCGTGACAACATGGCAGTTGTTCATGTGATCAACTCCCTGTCATCATGTTCTCCCAGGGTAATGAAGCTAGTTAGGGCATTCGTGCGGGTGTGCTTACAGCACAACATTTTGTTTGTGGCCAAGCATGTGCCAGGAGTGAATAACAGTGCAGCCGATGCCCTTGCTCGCTTCCAGATGGAATGATTTTGCTCCTTGGTCCCGGGAGCCAGAGCAACACCGGACCCTCTCCCGCAGGTGCTGTGGAGCCCTGGATCTTAGAACTGTACACAATTATCCAGGGATCCCTGGCAGGGCGAACGCGGGCTGCCTATCAGAGGGCTTTCGAGGAGTTCCAGTGGTTTAGGCCATGGCAGGTTGGGTACTGCAGTTCCCTATCCCTGAAGGGCATATGTTACAATTCACCATGGCTCCTAGGAGGGTGGACTCCACGGTGGGGACCATTGCGGGGAAACTTTCGGCACTGGGATTTGTCAGTTACCTGGCCGGGCACCCCCCGCCGGATCAGGGTTTCTTTGCCCGCAGGATGTTGCAAGGTTGGGCTAGGGAAACCCTGAGGGAGCCAAACACCAGGAAGCCTATTACTCCCTCTCTGTTAGTACGGTTGTGTTTCGCCCTCCCGGCCATTTGTTTTAGTGGGTTTGAGGCAGTTTTGTTTGGGGCATTATTTAAACTGGCATTTTGGGGGACATTCCGTATTAGTGAATTGGTGGCGGAGTCGGCAAGGGATACCACAAATATGGCCCTGGCCACCGATTATGTGCAGGTGAGGGGAAGTATGCTTTGGGTGCAGCTGAGGTGGTCAAAAACCGATCAGCAGGGTAGAGGGCGAGTGATTCGCCTAAATCAGGCAGGGGTGCCAGAACTTTGCCCAGTAAGGGCATATCAGGAATATATGGGGATTCGACCTCCAGTGGGAGGGCCGCTGTTTCAGCATGGGAATGGTAGTGTAGTGACTCGACAGCAATTCATGGGAGTGCTCCATAGGGCATTGGGGTACTTAGGTTTACCACCATTTGATTATGGGTCCCATTCATTTAGGATCGGTGCGGCTTCCTTTGCAGCACAGGCAGGTTGTTTGGAACAGCAAATTAGAGAAGTAGGGCGGCGGAAGTCCTGGGCTTACAAGTCGTACGTGTGCAGTTTCTCAGAATAAAATGTTTGATGTTGTTATGCACCCAGGTTCCAGGCGACACCCCCGTAGAAGTTCCATTTGGATTATCAGTCACAGTCTTGTACAATGAGCAGGGAAGGCAGCTGTACAGTCCTCTTGGGGAAGCCAGCTGGGGATGTCTGCGCGAGCAGTGATTCAATGGATGGGACGCAGCGGAATGCGGTGGCAACAGCTGCTCCCCACCTGCAGGGTCAACACGAGAGGGACCACACCAGATGTGGTGGTAAACCATCTGGGTGAAAACGATTTAACAGAAAACAAGGGTTTAGGTTTAATTGTTAAAGTTAAATTGGATGTTATGGAGCTGGAGAGAATCTTCCCTGGGGTGGTGGTAGTGTGGACTGACTGGGTGGCGCGATTGCGCTGGGACAAGGCTATCCACCCTAGGAAAGTGGATAGAGCTCGGTGGAAGGTCAACAGGGAGATTGGGAGGTGGATCACCCTGCGGGGTGGGCACCGAGTGTCCCATGTGGGAATCACACACAGAACTCCAGAGAACTTTCAGGGTGATGGGGTTCACCTATCGCAAGTTGGGAATGACTGTTATTTGGCGACATTGAAAGCCAAGTTAATAGAGATTTTAGGTTAAGAGGGATTGTGCATGGTGGGGGCCGGGCCCGTCCACTGGAAGTGGTGGTGGTCCCTTTGTGTCAGGGGTCCAGTGCTGTAGCAAGTTCTTAAGAATATGTAGTGAAAGAGGCATCTCCCTAAGAGATGTGGGGGAAACACCTGGGGCATAGGCTAGGCACGGCCAGCAACAGGGTTAACCTCCCAAGGTGAGTTACTGGCAAAGGCGGGAAGGGATATGAGCAGTCCCCAAGCTGGCGGTAACTTAAATCCTTGGCTCGGGTCCGGAAGGTCTTTGTCCCCCCTGGAGGTGGCCGTTAGCCAATGCCAGAGGGGAGATGCTTTGGTTAGGTAGTTAAAGGGGGGTTATGGAGGGTACATCCAAGTCTCCCCTTTGTTGGGGTTGTTACGTACCCAAGTATAGATGTTAGCACTGGGCTTGAATTGCCTGAGGGCAATTACCCCCACCATACCTAATTCCATTTGATATCAAGAGTGCGGCCTTTCAAACCCAACATGGTTGTCCTTGCTTTATTTCGGATGCATCGACAAAGGCAATCTGAAAGATGGGAGTAAGGGTAGAAAGAGAAGAATGAGCATTGAACAGACCTTCCTTTTATTGTGAATAGTCCACATGCATTGTGATCAGTGATGTGGGTTTTCTGGAAAATTTTGAATTGGAAAAGTTTCCAATGCAAATTTTCAGAATTTTTTTCCAATGCCCTAAATCGATTGGGATTTGATTTAGCATGTTTATTTGACTTATACTTAGTAAACAAAACTCAAAAAGTATGCTATGTTAATTACATGCTGGATAAATATCTCCAAAGTTTCTACAGCAGCCAAAAGTATTTGAACTGAAATAAATTAGGGAAAAAATTGGATAAAGTGTATTAATGTGGTTTAACCCTACTCCATTTTCTGGGCGTATTTTCCTACCCCAGGTGCACATCTCTCACAAAAATGTGCAAGTTAGGGTGAAAACAGACATGACGCTAACCACCCTTTAACCACCCTTGGTGGTCATTTATGCATGTTGCAGGGCTGCATAAGGCACCAATACAGCCCTGTAACATGCATAAATAACCACCAAGGGTGGTTAAAGGGTGGTTAGCATCACGTCTGCTTTCAACCAAATTGTCTCCTGGACTCAGGTACACAATATACCCAAAGGAAATTTGGTTACCATTAACCATATTTTTGTTTGTTTTGTTTATTTTTTATTTTTATTTTTTTTAAATGCGGCAAGAAACTACCCCAATACATTTTGCCATGAGGTATATTTTAAACCCCAGGTTGTTTCACTTGGGGTAGTTTTTTAACCCCATCATATTTCATGTTAATTTACACATTCCACCAGAAATCTCAGTGCTGAGGTCAGGGGTAGAAAAAACACCCCAGACACAATTAATGTCAGTTTTTTCAAGACACTGGAGCAGGGTTAAATGTTCAAATAAATTGAAAGCTTTACCTGATTTTTACAAAATTAATTATTGGTATCCATTTATTATGTTACTAATTTATTTTATGAAACTATGCATTTTTAGAACTGCAATGTTTTCTGGAAAAATATAGGGAAAATCTTCTGGAAAAATTTTCATTATGGAAAATTTTCATTGAGAAATCCCCCACCCCTCCACATCACTGGGTGTTTTCAGATGTGACGAGATCACAGTGGGTGTCTTCAGACGTGACGTTGACACGGTGAACCACGGTGAATACCCACCAGGGGTCACCGTGTCCCGTACGTCTGTTTGGCGGCCGCCAGATGTTGACCACGGTCAATCGGCACATGAGGTTCGTTTGAACCACGCTTCCCGGGCTAGCCGGGGGAAGGTCCCGGGAAGCGTGGTCAAACGGACCCCGGGCCATGGCCAACGAAAAGTAACGTCTGGCCGCGTGCCACGGCCCGGGATCCCCGGCGGGATCCCGGGCCGTGGCCCGGTCGGCCGGACGCGGCGGCCGCATTGGCCCCGCCGCCCGCCCGTCTCCTCGGAGGGCGGGCGGCGGGGTGCGTGGAGGGGGCGGGGCCGTGCGGCCGCACGTTGCGCCGCGCGGCCCCGGCCCCTCCCACTTTCCCCGCCGGGATCCCCCC
>QEPC01008891.1:292233-304876 GCA_003113815.1 Sphenodon punctatus | reverse complement strand
GGAGGGGATGGAGGAGGAGTTGAGTGCTTGAGCAGGGGTTCAGAGGGAGATCAGGGCAGAGAGGTAGGGGGGAGCGAGGTTGTGAAGGGCTTTGTAGGTGAAGATGAGGAGCTTGTGCAGAATACGCTCGGGAAGAGGGAGTCAGTGGAGAGAGGAGAGGAGAGGCTGCATGTGGTCAAAACAACGGGCTAGGTGGATGATCATGGAAGCAGAGTTTTGAAAAGAGATAAGGGGAAAAAGGTGGGAGCGGGGAAGGCCAGCGAGGAGGAGGTTACAATAGTCAAGGCATGAGATGACAAGGGCGTGGATGAGAGTTTTGGCAGAGGAGACAGATAGAAAAGGGCAGATGTTGTGGAGGAAGAAGGGGCAGGATTTAGTCACGGAGTCAATGTAGGATTTGAAGGTAAAGTGCAAGTTGAAGAAGGGTACAAACAGAAGGGTACATAGGCTAAGATCAGACATCATTTATCAATATTCAAAACAAAAAAAACTTGCAAATGTAAGGAAGCATCTTGATTTGAATTTTACAAAATAAATCATAAGAGAATTATCCAACCATCGAGGAGGTCACATTCCCAACAGAGTAAATTAAGACATTGTAACAGCAGCTCTTGGTCACAGCATTGTACATAAATAGATCCCCACCACACAGTTATTAAAGTATTTATATTTTGCAATACCCTCATGGGGTGCAACTTTTATGCCCATTTTACACATAGAGATATAAGGCGCAGGGAGACTTGCCAGGGTCACCCAGGTAACTGTAATGAACAGTTACCTAACCCAGATTACCTAGAATATCTCTAAAGTAAGCCAAACCCGGATCTTCTGGCTTCCAGGCCCTTATCCCAACCACTGCATTATCCTTGTTTGCTTCAAGGCACAAATATGTTTTACTGAGAGTAGAAGATATGTCAAACTAAAAGGAAAACATATCTATCTAAAGCACAACTGAAAGTTCAAGCAAGTTTAATTTATGAGAAGAATAAGGGAGGATACCATGGTCCTGATGGACAAGATGAAAAAAGACACTCCCTCTTAGCAGCTGAGTGGATTTGGCATGCTACAAACAAAATTTCTACATGAAAATTGCCCCTTTTAAATATTCAGTATCCAATTTTGAAGTACTGGTATTTACAAGTCTCCCCTTTTAGCAATTAGCTGCACTAATCTAAAACAGCATTGCTGAGATTTGCATATAAATTAAGCCAACTATATCAACATATTCTTCTAATAGTTTATTTACGTTATACTTGGCAAAGCTTGATGTTTTAGTTCTCCATAATAGAGAGATATATTATGCAGTAAATAAGGGCCCTATCTGAACATCTGTAGGAGGAGAAAACTAAAAACTGGAGTGCAAATATGGGGCAACAAAATCAAATATTGCAAGGAAGGGCACAACTAAAAAGCAACAAAATAACACAATGCCGTTTAACTGCTGTTCCATTTAATACCATTTGTCAGTGTAACTCTTAAGTCTTGAACGCTAAATTTTATGTGTGAAGGACAATCTGATCTGCTGGGCAAATAATATGGATGGCAATTGGTTTTAATGAATCACTGTCTCTACTCCAATATAAATCAATTGTGGTGCTTCCATATGAGCAGACGCTTCTTACGGAAAAGAGTGACTTACAGCAGCAGATATGCCTTAAGGCAATGAAAGCTGAGCTAGTCTTTTCAAAAAGATGTAGTTCCCTTTCCTCATTGTTGTAATTTTGGTTTTGGTTTTAATGGGTAAATTGAGTTAAAATAATGTTTAATAAACTATTTCATACTCAAAATGTTCAAGTCATCATACTCATGGCTTCCAGAGCTACTGTTCAGTCCTGACATCTCCTACCTTTACCCAGTTCCACATTTCTGTTTGTCTATCTGATATCTCCTCCTTTAAGCTTTAACTAAAGCTTAAAATGATCAGGGCTTAATTTTTCGCTTTAACACCCAAATCTTCTTCTAGTAGCACCCCAGAGAAATTGTGTGGTTGCCATGTTGGTCCCAAGTGACAGAGATGGAGTCAAGGTGGTTTGAATGATATCACTTATTGGACCAAGAGAGTTGGTCCAATAAAAGTTATCTTTCAAACCACCTTGTCTCCTAGGCCCTTTTTACACAGACACTCTAACACCCATAAAATGGGTGTTACATTTTATTACACATGTTGCAGGGCACCACTGCAGCCAATCACCATGGGCCCTGTGCACACATGATGCCTCCACCCAGTTCCTCTGGGTGGAGATGGGTGTTGGCCGGTGGGTGGGGAGCATTTCCCTGGGTGGAGATGAGTGGGGGCGTCTGTGTAAACGCCACTTTCGGTGGGTGTTGGTGAGTGTTTGCTCCCGGCCAACACCCATCTCCACCCACACCCACCAACGGAGCAACAGACTGCCAGGAAAACATTGAGAACAATAGGTTAGAACATTTTAGAGAAATGGATACAATTATTAGTTTTCCCCAGGAAGACAAAGACGTCGTACAATTAAAGAGAACTTGGACACTAATTCCATCTAAAGTACTCTTCAGAGTACTGTATTAAATGTATACTATCACGCAGTTTCTATTCATATATATGTAGATGTTTTCTTCATTGCACAGTGTTACTTTCCATGAAAATTAAATCAGATTTTTTTACATTCTGTTGCTGAAGAAATCCTATTGAAGACATTAGGAGAATATTGTTCATATGTTTTGTTAAATATTAAATATGCTAGTAAGAATGTTATAATATTTATCACTTTAAATGAAGCCTATGCTGTACTAGAAATGTACATCATAAAATACTTGGAATTTTCTTTAAAAGATGTGCTAAATTTCCCCCCTCAATTCATTAGCTTTTATTCAACTTTGACTGCTGCTATAAAACGTGATTTCTTTTTTTATGATATCATGATCTGCTTTTTGGCATACCATAAAGGAATTGAACATCAATCAATTGTATTATTCTACCATGATTGGTCCTCAGACAGGAATCCTGAAGCAATTTTATGAAGTCATGCATTGCCCACTGCCTAAAATTAATGAAAAGCAAACTTCAGAGGTGTACTTATGCAGAATTCAGAGGTGTATTTATACATAACATAAAAGCATGTGTGTTAAGTATACTGTGTGTGAACTAATAGCAATAAAGAGAATTATTAAGATTGAAATCTTAAGCAATTTTTGCCAGAAATAACAGTCAAAATAAACGATCATTCTCTATTCACTGCATATATTACCTGCACACCTCATTTGATTTGGGTGCAGAGTTCATAAAAATAAAAGCATGACTTGTCTGCAACTGGTGCATGCTGCTCAAACATACTCCATCCCTCAGAGAATACACAAATAACCAGAGTATATCTCCAGCAGAAACAGTGCAAATAAAATGAAACCAGTTGCGGCATAGAGCTACATTTAAAGTCTATGCTGTGCCTATGCAAGCAGAAAAGCGGAGTTTCCTTGCTAACATCATATCATCTGCAAAGTCACGTCCAGCTGAGCTTTTCTGGGTGGTGAAGGAGCTGGTCAGTCAGGTCTTTCTCTGCCGGGAACTGGAATCTTCCAGTGCTTGCTGTGACACATTTATTGACTATTTTGCAGACAAAATCGCTTGTATCCGCCACAACTTTGACACCACACATAATGCAGTAGGTATAAAGCTCTCAGGCAGGGACCGTTTCTATCTTGTTTTCTGTAAAGTGCCAGGTACATCACTGGCATTATATAAAAGCTTATAATAATAATAATAATAATAATAATAATAATAATAATAATAATAATAATAATAATTAATATACCTGAAGTTACGAATGCCCCATTTGGTCCAGTTTTGTGGGATTGGTTTCAGCAGGCATCGTCTGCTGATGCGGTGGAGATGCTGGGAGAGCCAGGGCTTGTGAACTCAATCCGTGCCCATCCTGACTGGTGAAAGCCAACTGGGAGACAGTGGAGGCGATCCCATGTCCTATGCATGCTGCATACATCCTGTGCGCATCCGGTGTGTGCGCACGTGCATGCAAACCACACGCATCTCCATAGGGATTGCATTGTGCCACACTATGAAAATCGATTATGCTCTTGTCGATTACAGGTGGAGGACCTTCAGCACTATTTATTTGCTTACCCACATACTGCTGAAGTGCGATCAAAATATTTGTGTGAGCTTATGGCTGGGAAAATGCACTGAGACCTCCACCTGAGACTGTCATATCTATTGGCAAATCAATGTAGGAAAATTATGGTTAGGGCTGCAAACTTTGCACATGCCTTGGCAACCAGGAAACGTGGCCAGGCCTTGCAACTGGCTGGGTCAACTTAAATCTTTTTATCCATAGAGCCATTGACCAGGGTCTGGGGGGCAAATTATAGTGGGTTTACCCCAAACTGGGGGCTAAATTTATTTATTTATTTATTTATTTATTTATTTATTTCTGGTGTTGTTATAAGTCTAAATGATAGTTTTGCTTCTCTCTCTCTCTCTCTCCCCCCTTCTGGGTGCTTTCCTGAGGCTGAATTATTGCTTACCCTATATGTTGATTGTGACATATCATGGGGTTTTGTGTTGTATCTTTGAGGATTATGTACCCCAATATGTTGTATTTTATTTTAAATAGGTTTTGTATGGTTTCATTTTACTGTACTGTTACAGATTGCTGCAACCAAGTGGTTGAGTCAATACAATTATTACTATTACTGCTACTACATTGTGCCACGTGGATCCCGTGTGGGACCTGCATGCATCTCTCTTGGATCCCATGCGGACCCCGCTTGGAATTGCAGCCATGGGGGTCATTGCTGGTGGGGGTTGTTAATGCCTCCCTTATGGTCATGGGGTGCCTGAAGGAGGCTGTGGTGCGGCCTTTGCTCAAGAAGCCATCTCTTGACATTGACACCCTTACCAGCTATCGGCCAGTCTCTAACCTTCCCTTTTTAGGGAAGGTTATTGAAAAGGCAGTGGCCAAACAGCTCCAGGGGCACCTGGACCACATTGGTTTCCTTGGTCCCTCGCAGTCCGGCTTTCATCCAGGCTTTGGCACTGAGATTGTGCTTGTGGCCTGCACCCAGAGTTTGACTGAGGTTGGTCCATTCTTCTGATTTTGTTAGACCTTTCAGCAGATTTTGACACAGTTGACCATGAGATGCTCATGACCCATCTGCAGGACCATGCCGGGGTGAACGGAACTGTTCTCGAATGGTTACGCTCATTCGTGGCTGGAAGAACTCAGCATGTGGTACTGGGGGATTGTGTATCATCCCCATGGGACCTCACGTGTGGAGTCAAACAGGGATCCATTCTGTCCCCTCTCCTGTTCAACATGTATATGCAGCCTTCCGGCAAGATCGTGAGAGGGTTTGAAGTTCGGTGTCATCAGTATATTGATGAAACCCAGCTGTACCTCTCATTTTCATCTGACCCAGGCCCAGAAGGCTTGGTGTTTTACCGGTGTCTGGCTGCAGTGGGGCATTGGATGAGGATGAGCCGTCTTAAGCTGAATCCCGACAAGACCGAGATGATGTTGGTGGGTAAGGGCGAGGGAGTGGAGGCCCCCATCATTGGTGGGGTGCATTCCTCCTTGGACCCTCAGGTTCAGAATCTAGGAGACCTCCTCAATTTGCAGCTCCACCTGGATGCACAGGTGACATCTGTGGCGAGGAGTGCATTTGCTAAATTACATCTCATCTGACATCTCCGGTTGTTCATCTTGGACTCCGGTCTTGCCACCGTTCCATGCATTCATCAGCTTGAGACTGGATACTGCAGTGCACTCTATGTGGGGCTACCCTTTGTGATTACCCATAGACTGCAGATGGTGCAGAATGCAGCAGCTCATCTCATTGTAGGGACAGGCCACCGGAAGCACATAACACCTGCGCTCCACTCTCTGCACTGACTGCCTATAATCTTCCAGGCCTGATTCAAGACGTTGGTTATTACCTTTAATGCCCTATATGGCCTTGGCACTACTTACCTGTGAGACCTTGTCATCTCTCGTGTCCTGGATCGACCCCTGTGGTTGGCCAGGGGGTGCCCTCTTGGAGGTCTCCTCGGGTTCCCAGGTGATGACATCCAAGAGGATGTTCTTGGTGGCAGCGTTGTGGCTATGGAATTCCCTCCCAGTAGAGAGTCACCTCTCTCTGGATCTCGCCTCCATCTGTTGACAATGCAAAACCTGGCTTTTTCACCAGGCATTTGGTGAGGGGGGTGAGTAGTGGGTGGGTGGTGTTCTTTTGAGGGGTAATAGGGTTTTATGGTTTTAATGGAAAAATGTTATTATATTGTATTTTATATTTTTGTATTATATTTTCTATGTATTGTTCACCACCCTAAGCTGCCATTGGGCAGGGGGGGATGATATACAAATGTTGAAAATAATTAATAAGTAAATAAATACTAGAGGGAGACTAGGCCATTGACTAAGACTCCAAGCTGTCCTCTTGAATGCCCTAGGAGGCACCGTAGTTACAGAAGAGAGGAGCAACAGAAGAGAGTGGGCATTTTTACACACACGTTAAAGTTCTGGATTTTTCAATCTTCTGGGTTTACAAGTACACAAGTAAGTTACGGATTCATTTTTCACACACATACTGCCCTGAGGTAGTTCCTGGATGCATTCTTCACACAAACACTGCCCTGAGGCAGCCTAAAGTAGCCGCAGCCGTAGAGGTGACAGGTTGCCATGGAAACCAAGTGCCCACAGCTACCTGGGGCAAAGCAGTTTACCAGGAGAACATTTTGCACACAAACGTTCTGGGAGAAGTTCTACGCAGAAGTTCAAAGAGCCGGATGTTTAAGATCTGGGTGAGTGATTTAGACACACAGAAAGTTCAGGATGTAACAGCAAACATCCAGGAGAAATGTGTTTGTAAAAACACCCAAGGAGGAACGGAACACAGGCATGGGCAGTGGAGAACAAGGGCTCCAAGCAGGAGCTGAACCAGGGATGAGATGGAGGTATGAGAAAGCTGTCCTGAAGGAGACACAGCAAGGGAGAGAGGCAGCCAGGCGGTAATACCCTGGAGGACCAAACAAGCATTCAGAGCTTGGTAGAGAAGTGAGACCATAGTCACTCAAGGCTAAGAGGGAGGATCAGGAGTCCTCAAACAGAGAGGAGGATAAGGGCAGTCACAGGAAAAGAGCACAGGGTATAAATACCACAGCCAGGAAAGAGGGGAAGGCTGAGACCAAGGCAGCACCTAGTCAGGAATGGAAGTCAGACTAGGAAAGGCTGGCAGGGATCAAACCCATGGAGGCAACGAAGCAGGAGCAAAACTATAACAAGAGGCCAGACCAAGCAGGCAGGAGAAACAAGGAGGGGCAAGGCCACACAAGGTTTAACAAGGTAGCTAGGCTTAGCAAGGGCTAGAGAACACAACATAAAACCACAGAATCTGGAAACATGCCAAACAAGATAGGGGTGAACACACATGGGATAGAGCACTGACGGTAACAGATGTTCCACCAACTTCCTGCTGCTCCTGACATGCCTTAATACACCTGGGAGCCAATCAAGGAACCTGAAAGATGTGACCACTGAAACAGGGGAAGGAGGGAAATATATGAAAGCCATAGTGAAGGATCAGCCAAATGATGGTGCAGGGGCAAAGGGCCAGACCTATCCAATCTGACAATCAGGGGTTCTAGACCCAACCCTTACACAAACTTGCTACTTTGCTACTGTGTTGGTGGTATTATGCAAATGACAACACACTAGCCTCGTGTTTACCAATAGTAAAGCTAAAAAAAAAAAAAAAGCCTCCTCCCCCATGCCCACCCAACCCCCCACCCTCACCCATCTTCTTCACCAAAGGCTTGGCAAAACAGCCAGGTCTTATAATATCATCAGAAAGAGGGACGGTTCGGGGCCTGGTGGACCTCCACCTTTAGAGCCACCATACCGCCTCTAACTAAGCAACTGAGAATCCCCTAGTGTGAGGAAATCTAAAGGTGGCTGAAAGGGGGAGGGTGTTTTCTGTATGAATTTTAATGTTTTTAACTGGGTTGTTTTTTTGTGTGTGTGTGAGGATTGTGAGCCAGAGCCACCATGAGCCCTGTGTGAAGGGTGGCATAAAAATTCAAAAAAATAAATTAAATAATAAATAGAGGCATCAGATGGCCCTTACCAATACCCTCTTCAACAGCTGTTGTAGGGATTGTTTCACCATAGAGGAAATCATGCTACCATGGTTCACCAATACTCAACTGGCATAATGGTTTCTTTGGACCTGTTGAGAGAGGATTAACCAGCACCAAACAGATCCAGGGACTGGGGGAAACAAAACCAGTTTTGCCTCTACTGGCTTCTTTGCTGAATTAATCTTAGCCAGACCCAAAGATTAAATCTACCACCTGTATTATACCCCAGCTATTAATAAAAGCATCAATAGATCAGTCTAAAAGCTTTGCAATCAAGAATGCTAAACAGCACTCCCTAAGGAATCACTCTCAATATTCCTTTAATTTTGTGGCAAAATTTGGGAAATGTCCCTATACTATATCTTAGATAGAGGTATTCGTGATCCTCTCACTTGTGCTCACTTCTCAGCATAAAGAAACATTGTAGGTACTTTCCCTTTTCTACTGAAGAAAGTCATCATCTCACCATTTCTTTCCAATATAACTGACAGTCATTGGGTATTTTCAGATGTTACGAGATCACAGTGAACCACGGTGAATACCCACCTGTGGTCACTGTGTCTCGAACGTCTGTTTGGCGGCCGCCAGATGTTCGCCACGGCCAATACCCGCATGGGGTCAATTTGAACCACGCTTCCCGGGCTAGCGGGGGGAATGTCCCGGGAAGCGTGGTCAAAGAGATCCCCAAAAAAAGTAATGTCTGGCCGGGCGCCATGGCCCGGGATCACCGGCGGGATCCCGGGCCGTGGCAAATTCGGCCCTACGCGGCGGCCGCATTGGCCCCGCTGCCCGCCCGTCTCCCCAGAGGGCGGGCGACGGGGAGCATGGAGGGGGCAGGGCCATGCGGCTGCATGTTGCGCCACGCGGCCCCGCCCCCTCCCAGATTCCCTGCCGGGATCCCCCGGGCACATCTGATAAGGCGTGACGGGGTGATCCCGGCGGGGAATGAATTGGGTGATTTCGGTACGGGGCCAACGGGCCCCGTAACATCTGAAATCACCCATTCTTAATGATTTTTTTCTGTCCCAAATGTTACAGGAGTCATATTTGTCTCAAAAATTGCTGAGGGAAAGGGGAGAAGAGGATTAATTTTCTTACATGTTAGCATATTCAGTGCTATTGGATGGACATTATCAGATACTGCACTTATCCATCAAATATTTTATGCACAGTAAGTAATATGCAGTGTTAACGTCTTACTACTAATCCCAACTTAATACCTTGGATTTATTGAGGAAGAAACGTTCTCTACATAGGCTACAGATTGTCATGATAAATTTTGCATCAACAAAGGTTTTGTCATTGGTTCTGTTGTTCTTTGTCTGCTTGATTTTTGCATGCTCTGTCTTATTTGGTACATTACTTGTAACTTTTAGCAGATGCACGAGTCAAATGGATTAATTGTGCTTGCTTATCTTTTTTTTTTTTTTTTTAAAGTACTACTCTTGTACCAAGTGTGGCTCAACAGTTTTAATTTGAACTGATGGCAGAGTCTACAAAACTAGCAGAGCGTACATTACTGTAGGGGGGTGATATTAAGAAAAAAAAAAAAATCTTTCAAGAGGTCAAGGTGATACAATCAGCTGAACATTAGAATAATAGCCTATATTTAGCTCTGGCAGTCACAGCCTTCTTATATTGAGTTTTGATGTTCTGAATTTTGCTTAGAAGTTCAAAATGAATACTAGAAAGCATTTTGCTTTGCTGATCTGAGTTAAAAAAAATTAGTATAGTGGACATGGCATGCTCTTGCTATATTAGACCTCTTGAAAGTTAAGCCTTTTGTTCATCAAAGTAAAGGGGATGCAATAGCAAGAAGTTATATATATATAAAGTACTGTAACAAAGGGGAAGAGGCACCAGATATATTATAGCCAGAAACAGGGTGTTATAGCCATGGTGCAATACATATATATATATTTATGTAAACAGTCTCAAAACACACAAAAAAACACAAGAAACAAAAATGTTTTATTTATTTATTTGATTGTTTATTTATTCACGTTTATACCCTGCCCTTCCCCGAAGGCTCAGGGCAGCTTACAAAAAACATAAAATACATTTTAAAAACATTTAAAATAAATCCCCTTAAAAAAACCAACAACAGCCTACTCCCACCCTCTAACAACCTCCCACCTAATCCCTGTCCCTATCCCCACCTGCCAAATGCTTTAACAAAAAGAAACGTTTTACACTGCCTCCAAAAGCTGCTCAGGCCCGGACAAAGATGGACCTCCAGGGGGAGGGAGTTCCACAGCATGTGGGCAGCAGCTGAGAATGCCCTCCTGAGCACCTCCACCGAACAAAGAAGAGTGACAGGGGGAATCCACGGGAGGGCACCCCTGGCTGAATGAAGGGGCCGCCATGGAGCATAGCAGGAAAAGTGGTCTTTAAGACTTTCGATAAGTACCTAACAAGCAAAACCTATTAGGATGGTATTTTTCTTCCACTGTGTAATTATCTGACAGTATTTTACTGAAATACCCCATTCTCTGATAATGTGAAGTATCTGAAGAAGAGGAGTTGGAGCTAGATCAAATGAACAGCAATAAAGATAGTATCACACATTTTATTATCCATACATTATTGTGGATAAATGCTCAGGGTTTTTTAATATATGGATGCATGCACACTTGGTATGTTTTTTTGTTGTTGTTGTTTAATGTCGAGGAATGCAAACAAGAGCCCTGATGTCCTGAGTCTATTCGGGAAGGGCAGGGTAAAAATGGGAATAAATAAATAAATAAATAAATAGGAACCTGTCCCCTCCCATGTTGGCTGCTCATAAAAAAACTGGAGTAACGATGGATGAAAACAGACATGACGCTAACCACCCTTTAACCACCCTTGGTGGTCGTTTATGCATGTTTCAGGGCTACATCAGAAACCAATAAAGTTCTGCAACATGCATAAATAACCACCAAGGGTGGTTAAAGGGTGGTTACCATCATGTCTGTTTTCACCCTATATGAATTCTCCATCATGCCTAGGTGGGTGCTTACTTCTGACATCACGTAAAAACAAATGTGCAGGTGGTGGGCCAGATTTCCACCTGGCCTGGGGTAGGAAACTGTCCAGGAAGAACACTGAACAAACAAGTGGGCCATCGTTGGCTGGAGTGGCCCATGTGGGTGGCCTGTTGCCTGTAATGCACCTCGATGATTTTCCTGAGTGGTAAAACAGACATGACAGTGGCCTGTTGTGACCTGGGACTCACCCTCTCATCTGCTCCTGAGCTGCCAGATGTTGTTTCAGGACTGCCCTGGGGTAGGTAAGCAGCTAGTCTGAGATGTGTCCTTGGGAAAATTTCCAGATGGGAGGGGGAGAACTAAAGGGAAGAGGCGGGCTCAGCACAGCTTTTCAGCATTCTATTGGGTGTCCAGACTCCTGCTAGCCGATAGAATACTCAAGATCTGCCCCCTGCATCTTGCTCTCCCCCCTCCCATCTGGAAAGGACTTCCACATGGGAAGGGTGAGAGTTGAAGGAAGTGTCAGGCTCAGCACAGCTTTTCAGCATTCTATTGGCTGATGACTCCTGCTAGCCAATAGAATGCTAAGATATCAGCAGTGCCTGTCCCCTCCCCCTGCTGTTCTTCCTCCCATTACTGAAAATTTGCAACCAGGAAGCTTTCCCCATCAAGATCCTCATATAAGATAAGAATGCTTGGCAGGGAACAGCGTGGCTTCCTACTCCCTTCAAGAGGGAGAACAAGATGAGACAAGAATTGGGAAACCAAGAACTGAGTTTCATCCCTACCATAGGCCACTTTTAAACGAGGTACTTAGAAGCGCTTCCTTAGACCCGTGATCAAGGAGAAAGCCACATGGGAGTGTTTACATGCTCACGGCACTACCGAAAGCGACGTACCGTCCGTTCTCAGCAGTGACTGTTTGGTTCGGCAGTTTGGTTAGTTGCCGGGTTTGGGTTCGGCTGTTCGGTTCGGTCGTCCGAACAGGCCGTTCGGTTAGGCCGTTCGGCTGTTTGGTTCGGCCGTTTGGCCATTTGGGAAATGTTCTTATGGTTGTTTTTTTGTTTTTTATAAGGTTTTTTGGTTTTTTATTGGGTATTATCTGGTTTTCTTTGTTTTTATATGTTTTTTTATTTTTTATTTTATCTAATATTATATATCTATCTATCTACACTAAATCTAACTGCTATTAACTATTCTAAATGCTATTAACTAAATGGATTATCTAATAAGTACCCAGGCCTACTCAAACACTAAAACTAAATCACTAACGCTATCTCTATCACTAAGCTAACTCCTACAATTCTCTATTTATTTATTTATTTATTTATTAAATTTTTACCCCGCCCCTCCTGAACACAGCTCGGGGTGGCTTCCAACAATAAATACAATTTAAAACAATCCAAACACTTAAAATACCATATAAACATTAAAATGACAAATAAACAGGGCCTGGGATATAAATTACTTGGGATAGGGGAATAACTCTACATCTATCTATCTATCTATCTATCTATCTATCTATCTATCTATCTATCTATCTATCTATCTATCTATC
>QEPC01008891.1:248918-282364 GCA_003113815.1 Sphenodon punctatus | reverse complement strand
GTTCCATCAGCCTCCGAGGGCGGACCATCCTAACTGGTCCTTTCCCCTTCTGGAGGGGGTGTGCTAGAAGATTGGCCTGAAGGAGATAATGGTCCGTCCATGACAAGGGCACTGCTGTAACCTCCCCCACAACCGGACCCCCCGTCTCAAGGCCAGAACCGAAGATCAGGTCGAGGATATGCCCCCCCCATGTGGGTCGGGCAGATCACCTCCTGGGGCAAATCCATGGTTGCCATGGCAGCCATGAATTCCTGCTCTGCCCTGACAAGGCCAGCATCGGCGTGGATGTTGAAGTCCCCCAGAACCAAAGTCCTAGAGGAGCCCAACGCCACCTCCGAGGCCAGCTCTGCTAGAGCGGTAAGGGATGCCGCCAGACAGGAAGGGGCCCGGTATACCAACAGCACCCCTAGCTTGCCCCAGCCAAATCGAACACCACATGAAGGGCCTCAATACCCACAATCTCCTGAACTGGATACCTCCTAACAGGCCATTCCTCTCTAAAAATAATCGCTACACCTCCTCCCTGGCCATCTGTGCAGGGCTGGTGCTGCACGGCATACCCAGCTGGAACAAGCTCAGCAAAAGTTGGACCGGCCAGCTCATCCAGCCAGGTCTCCGTAATGCATGCGAGGTCCACGGCCCCATCCGAGATTAAATCCCGGATAATTGGGGCCTTGTTCACAACGGACCTTGCATTCAACAGCAACAGTCCCCCACATGTGGATCTTGGACCCGGCTCCTCCCTCTCCCTCAGCGGGGGGATGGCAACCTGCACCTCCCTTAGGCACCTCGGTCCCCTGGGGGCACACACCATCCGATCCCGTGGACCATACCGTCCTCGCCCCATCACCACCCCAATAGCCGCACCCTCCCTTCTGTCCACCAAATCCCGGCCCCTCAAACCTGGCTGCCTGCCCAGTAGCCTTTCCCCCCCTCCCCCAAAACCTCACCACCACCACCCCGGCCATCCTGCTGCCACCAGGTGCCGGCAGGGACAATCCCCCCCTCACCCGTTGTCTTCCCTCTCTCACAGGGGCTGAGTCTCCCCCTTTTCCCCCAAGCCCTCCCAGTGCTCCCCCTGCTGCCACCAAGGGTAGCCTCTGGGAACCCTCCCCCCCAACTTTCTGGCCCAACTCTCCTTTAAACGGCTCATAAAAAAGCCATTGCCAGGGGAGGGGTGGCCTGCTAAATGGCTCGTGAAAGAAATGGCCGCTATTTTGCTCGCAATTGTCCCTGGTGCCAAACCTCGTCACCTGAGCTGCATCACAATCTGCAGTGTGTGTCCCTCAGGAATGGGGAATCCTAGTTCCCAACCTTTCTGTGGCCTGTATTCCTGGAACTCGCTGAAAGCCTTTTCATACACCCGCCTGGTTCTAGGTGCGAGGGATCCCTGCACTGCCTGATATAATTCTAGAATCCAAGGCGCCACATGTCCTTTGGGAATGGATCGGGGTCTTCCCTGGCATCTGGGGCCAGCTGGTGAAAACGGTCTGTCTGAAATTGAGAAAGGGTGTTGACTATGCCATTGTTAATCCCGGGAACGTGCCTGGCCACAAACAAAATGATTGCCCACAGGCATTTGAGTACAAAGTGCTGTACCAGCCTCATAACCCTTTCAGATTTCGATGACAGCTTATTGACAACATGTACCACCGCCATGTTATCACACCAGAACCAGACCCTTCTATTGGCAAATTCCTCTTCCCACAGCTCCACTGCCACCACTATGGAGAAGAACTCCAGGAATGTCAAGTCACAAGTTATTCCTTGTATTTCCCGTGCCTCCGGCCATGGGTCCGCGAACCATTTTCCTTGAAAGTAAACCCAGAAACCATGGCCTTCCATGGCATTGGAGTGTATTTGCAGCTCAGCCTCCAATAGGAGTTGCCGCCTCCAGAAACTCACTCCATTATAGCCCTGTAGGAAGGCCTCCCAGGTCACCAAATCCTCCCGCAATACCTTCATCACCCAGATGTGGTGATGCGGGGAACGGTCGCATCCAATGTGGGAATATAAGCAAGACATAAATGCCCTCCCAGGCGCGATGACTCGGCAGGCAAAATTTAGACTATCCATGAGGGTCTGCAGCTGTTTGACCATTATCTTAGGGGCTACTGCGTCTGCCGCTATCAATTCTCTGAGTGCCTGGAGCTTGTCGTCTGGCAATCTTGACGAAGAGCGTACCGTGTCCAGCTCTATACCCAAATAAGTCAACCTGGTCATTGGGCCCTCGGTCTTTTCAGGTGCCAGCAGCACTCCCAGCTCCTGGGTGACCTCCTGGAATGCGTGCATTGCCAGTCTACATTCCAAGGTCCCGCCCTTCCCGCGAAGAGGAAATTGTCTAAATAATGTGTGATTGGGCTCCGCCCCGTGCGTTGGTGTGTGATCCATTCGAGGACTGTGCTAAACTTCTCGAAGGCCGCACATGAGATGGAACATCTCATGGTCATTGCCTTGTCAAAGTAGAACTTACCCCCGAACTGCATGCTGAGCAGTTCAAAGTCCTCAGGATGCACTGGCAGGGGTCGGAACGCGGACTTAATATCACACTTCGCGAGGAGGGCCCCCTTTCCACAGGAGTGCACCATTTTGACTGGTGAGTCAAATGATGCGCACTTCACTGAGCAGAGGTCAGGAGGGATTGCATCATTCACCAACTCCCCTTTAGGGTGAGACAAGTGGTGGATCATGCGAAACTCCCTCGGGGTCTTCTTCGGCAAACTCGGATTAGGGGCAGTAGGGGAAGAGCACGAGGGGACGGAAGCCCCGTAGTGTCCAGTTTTGTGGGGGGAGTTTCAGAAAGTGACACCGGCCGATGCTGCAGATGTCTTGGGGTCTGTGAGGGTCACCTGTTACGAACTTGATCCATGCCTGTCCTGACTGGTGAAAGTCTCCAGGGGGACATTGGTGAATGCGTCCTTGCAGCAGGGGAGGTTATCACCTTGTCTCAAGGAGGCTGTGGTGCATCCCCTGCTGAAAAAAACATCTTTGGACGTGGATGCACTCACCAGTTACCAGCCTGTCTCTAATCTTCCCTTTTTAGGGAAGGTTATTGAGTGGGCAGTGGCACTCCAGCTCCAGTTGCATCTGGACAGCACCAGGACCCCCATTACCCCCCAGCTGTTGACTAGTATGAGCCGGGCGTTGTAGTCTGTGTGCCACTCCTACAGTGAAGTAGTGCTTTTTACAGCTGTATTCCGGGTAGTCCTATTTTGGCTTTCAAGATCAGTGAGATGGTCCCTGACTCCAAGGCGGATAAGTCGGGTAGGACCCTCCAAATCCACAATTTGGCTTGGCAGTGAGATATCCTCCTGTTACACCTATGAAAGTCAAAGACCGACCAAAGGGGAAGGGGCCGGTTAGTCAGGCTGTGCCCCTTGGGAGACACCCAGCTTTGCTCGGTGGGAGCAATGAGAGACTACTTGGTGTCCCGCACAAAGGGGACGGGTCCCTTGTTTGTTCACAAGGATGGGACCCCACTGATGTGCTATTAATTCGGGGCAGTCCTCAACATGTGTGTGAGGAAGATTGGCCTTGACCCGGGCTGCTATAGCGCACACTCCTTTCGAATAGGGGTGGCATCAGTGGCGGCAAGCTTGGGGCTGCCTGGGGACCAGATACAATGGATAGGGAGATGGCGGTCCAGCACGAACCGCACATATATTAGAAACACCGAAGCAAGAGTGTGTGGGCAGGTGGGGACACCGAAGGCAACAGCTTAACTCTGATTTCTCTTGCAGACATGTCAGCTCTGCAGAGATGGAAGGTGGTATGGATCATTGGCCACAGCATCGTGCACTGGGCAGGAAAGATGGCCGCACGTAGTGGGTGGGGTACCCAGATGGGCCTAAGTGACCGGGCGGAGATAATTTGGGTAGGTAGGCGTGGAATGCTGTGGGAGCAATTGCTTCCAAGGCTGACTACAGCAAACAAAAAATTCCCAGCACCGGTGGTGCTCGTAATACATTTAGGGGAGAACAACCTGCCTAAGGGTAAGGGTCTGTGGCTGACTAAGACTGCTTTTAAACGAGGAGCGCTGAAGCGCCTCCTCAACGCCGCATTAAAGCAAAGCCGCCGGAAGTGACGTTCTCCCCGTTGCCAGCTGCGGCGGCGGCTGGAGACACGGGGCTTTGCAGTGGTGCGTTCTTAAGAGTTCAATTATCTGGCTTAAGAACGCACTGCTCCAAAGCCCCGTGTCTCCAGCCGCCGCCGCCGACAACGGGGAGAACATAACTTCTGGCGGCTTTGCTTTAATGTGGCGCTGAGGAGGCACTTCAGCGCTCCTCGTTTAAAAGCAGCATTAGAGAGTGAAGGCTGACTTGCAGAAAATCCAGGATAGATTCCAAGGGTGCACGTTGGTATGGTCGGAAATGCTGCAGAGGAGAGTGTGGGCTACTGCTCAGCACCCAGGGTGGGTAGACTGGGCTAGGAAGAGGACGAATAGCGAAATTGGGAATTGGTTGCAAAGAGTAGGGGGGACGGTCATACATCACGACAGTATCAAGAATGATAGGGATGAGTTATTCAGGAGTGATGGTGTCCACCTATCAGATACGGGGTTGCAACATGTACCCCGGGGTCCTAAAATGCCAGATAATGGAGATCCTGGAAAGTTGAGAGATTTTGTGGCGAACCAGCCAAGCAAAGCTGGAGGTTCTGGTGGTGGTGGACTGAGTTCAGGCCAATTGTTAGAAGTTGAATTTGACAGTATAGTATGATTAGGAACATCTCCTTAAGAGATGGGCATAGGTCATGCATAGGCACACAGTGCGGTCCACTGTATGGTCAGTCCAAGGGCGAGAGGCAAGCGGCCGAACCCACTGGGTGGACCATGTCCCAAACAGTAGGTTACGGTGTCCTCACCCTTGTTGGTTAAACCCCCCACCCCCAAAGGGCAGGGGGGTAGGTACAAGCAACCCGTTCCGACAAGGGGAAACCCAGTAATCGGGGTAGGGGGTAAGTTAAGAAGTTGAGTAAGGTAGGGCACAGGAGGATTCCCCTCAGGCTTAACCCGAGAACGTGGGGAAGAAGGGCGCCGGGCAAACAGGATAGTACCGGGTGTGGGACGGGAACCTCCTGTGTTTGGGTTAACAGTTAGGAACAGTCAGGAGAGCGAGGACCCCAGTTCAAAGGGGGAAGTGGGGGGGGTTGCCCCTTCCCCCTTTTTGGTTAATCAATAAAGAGTGCGGCTGTTTAAACCCACACGTGGTGTCCTCATCTTCTTTTGGGGTGCGTCAACAAAGTAAAGTATTTTTTCACTCTCCACACTTGTGGAATTTTCTGCCACAGGAAGCTGTCAAGGCTTTTATCCAGTTTTAAAAAGGGATTGGATAAATTCTTGGAAGATAGGTGTATTAACGGCTATTAGCCAAGTAGGTTTTGGGGACATAGCCTCTTCTGGAACAACAGGAAACGGATTGCCCATTGTGACCTGTTGGGTACTTCTCTCAAGAAACAGAGATTGGCCACTGTCGGAGGCAGGATGCTGGATGCTGTGGTTGATGATCCATTGGTCTGACCCAGTATGGCACAACTTACGTTCGTTTGTATTAATACTGGAGAGGCATCAGAGGACAGGAAAAAGATGATAAGCAAGACTAAAGTAGAAAGGCTAAAAATACTTGGCATGAGTGGTCTGAAGAAAAGAAGGTTATTGAAAGGTTATGATATCTGCTTTCAGATATGATGGCTGTTGTTATAAAGAGAATATGGACCAATTGTTCACCTTGAAACAAGAAGTAACTGATTTATGTTTTAGAATGAACATTTAGGTTAAATATTAGGAAACCTTTCTTACTATTCAAGTGATTGGACAGTGGAACCAGTATCAGTGAAACATTTAAAAATAGGTTGGAGAAACCTTCAAATGGGATGTTTAAGGTTTAATTAATCATGCCTCAGTGCAATGAGTCAGATTAGATGACCTGTTAGGAAACCTCCTAGCCCTGCAGTTTTTATAACTCTGAAGCCAATTATTGTGCTAAAAAGATCTCTTTGGAGTTCATTGTATTCTAAATCTGAGTTATTTCAACACATTATCTATTCCAAAACACATCTGGTTTTATACTGACTTTTAATCAGAATTTGTCAAGCCATTACTCATCTTTACATCTTGTACAATGTTTGAGGCTTTGTTGATCTGTTTGTCCTATAAATCATTAGTTAGAGTTTATGTACATGAATACTTTGCATTAATATTTTATTTTATTCCCACATTGTCCTACTCATTTTATGAGTGTTTATACAGCCTCTTTTTGTTTAAATTTAAGGCTCTTTTATGATGATATATTGCAAAGGGATGTGTTTATATCTTAAATCTTGTTCACGTCACCTTCTGAAAAAGACTAAAAATCCCCAAACAATATAAATAGTATTTGTCAGTTATATTAAACTGTCCTTCTGAAATAAACCTTCAGAAAGGAAATCAGGAAAGATTTATCCATGGTTCTAGTCTGTTTTAATGTGTTTTAATATAATTTGCAAAGTTTGGCAAACAGGAAAAAAGTATACTGCTTTGAGCTTATACTAATCTTCCTATTCATTTGAGTTCCACAGATCAGGAATATTTTAGTTCACACAACCACTGAGTTTCCAAAAGACTACATATCCCAGAGTTTTAACAATAATGGGCTAGTCTATCTTTTCAACGTTTAGTAACCAATGGTGCCTCAGAAAACTATACTGTTGTTCATAGATCAAAATATTCTGAATATATACAGAATAAAAATAAGGACATTCTAAAAGATATATAATGGTCAATATACTTACACAATTATGGTTGTTTCTTAGCTGAAATTCATAATGAATGCTTACTTAGGACTGAACTGATAAGAAGAAAAAATATTTGTGAATATTTCTGAGCAGCTGAGTACCAGGCCAGAGTTTCCAGGCACTCTTGGTAATGCTGTTGAAAACTCTGTACCACTTGGTACTTGGTAAAATACTGAGATTTTGTCAAGTATTTTACCAAGTCCCCTAATTGGCGGGAAGAGGGACAGGATGGGAGGCAGGTAGGATGGGTAGGAAGGGGGAAGGAAGGGGAGGCTGCAGCAGAAAACTCACTGAGAGGACTGGATGCGCAAAGTGGAACCAGTGGAGTCAGTCAGCTGCCTTCCTTCCTGCCCCCCATCCTGTCTCCTGCACTTATGCCCCCTTCCTCTATGCCACTTTAGGGGACTCATGTCTACCCCCACTTCCTGCCCACTGTGTTCAATTCTTCAGTTCCTCGGTTTACACAGTACTGAGGATCATACTGATTTATCCGTTTATTTGGTACTCGGTAAGCCAAGTCGTGTACCAGGATCCTCAGTAAAAACCAGGCAAAACAGAGTACCGAGTTACAGCCCTAATTTACATAAACATGACTGTCACATTTTAAAAAATGTGTTAATAGAATCTGCAAAAGCCAAATGAGATTTGGTTAATCCTTGACACCCATTTACATGTCCTGCTAACTTATCGGTTGCAATTCTAACTTGAATGAAGTAAGTTTTTAATTTCAGCTGAGGGAAAGAAAATCAGTTCTTCACTACTGTTAAATGATTAGCTTTCTACCACAGCTGGCTGCTAATTGGATACAAATAGGGAATGCAGCGGCTCAGATGTGCCCAACCACTCTAGATAGAATACACTCTTTTCCTTTACCAGCATTTCTGCACTATGCATCATTTATGTTTCATAACATAGTCACAAAGATCTTCAAAATAGTCCTTGCTATAGTTAGCAGCTGGGATGGGACTGTATTAACTTAATGAACATTTTAGGAGACACACCAAAGGGCAAAATAAATTTGCACTGATGAAAATATACTCTCTTTAGAGGATATGAAATCAGAGAGATACTGGGATAGTAAGTGCCTCTGAGAATCATTAACACTTACGGATCAAGAAAAGTGAGAGATTAAAACATTAATCAACAAGAATAGTCAGTTTAAAACTGAAGTCAATCAGATGAGTGACTTCAACTATTGCTTGATTTGGAAGATGGATTTGAGATACTATCCCTTAAAAATACATAAAATAGAAAACTTCTTGCACTGTATTTTTGTAACTCTATGCATAGGAGGTAGAAAAGTAAATTTTGGAATTGGTTTTCCCAAGTCAAACATTGCTAGTTAAATGCATCTGTATTCAAAACAAAGAAAGCAACCTGTGTAAAAGACAAAGTCACTGCTTGTGGCTTAGATGAGTCTTACCCATTTCCATCAGCAGGGAACCTTGCCTGATAAATGCTTATATTATATTGTATCTCAAATGTAAAATGATATTACTTCAATTTGTTTCTTTTCCTGTATTATTGGCTCTCTGGAGCTCACTACTAAAAAAGGGTCCAACAACTATTGAAATCGGTGGAAAAACTCCACTACTTGATCTCTGCTTGAGCAACACCCAGGAGCAAGAGGGTAGACCAGTCTTTACATCAATTTATTGGCATGTTCACATGAACACTTATGCTGGAGTAATTATTTCTTAATTCTTTTAAGGGTGCTTTTACATGTGATGACTGCCACCACCACCATGGACCTCTCCGAGCAGTGGAGGCAGCCATCATTCCAGTCAGGATTTTCACCAAGCCACCAAAGAAGTGTTACAGTGACCTGGGCTATGGGGGTGGGGAGGGGGGGGTCGACACACAGACATGTGCCAAAACGTCCCCGCCACTGTGCTGCATTTTATTTATTTATTTATTTATTACAGATATTTATATCCTGCACCCTCCTGCACACTGGCAGCTCGGGGCAGCATGAAGCGCCTCACTCCCCAGGCTTATGGGTGGCCATGGAAGCCAGTGACAGCCACCGTGGCACCCATCCCCCGCCACCACTCCGGACCACGGTAAGTAAAGCAGGCTATCAGACATGATAGCCTGCTTTACTCTGGGTCTGCTGGCTGAAACTACTCTTGGAGGATTTGTTTCAGAGAATTACATATGGTGCACAGAACCTGGAGGGTGAACAAATATTCTCTCTGAGATTTAATGAGATTAGGAGATGTAGAAGCAGGCCACATTAACCATTAGACTAAGCCAACAGTGGTCTGGCATGATGGCTTCAAGTCAGCGAGGCCTCCAGTAAGGGCCTGGGTGCACCAGCAAAGGGAACTTCTCCCCTCCCCACAACTCTAGAAGAGTCAGAATAAGGTACACAGGGGTCCTGAATGCCAAGGGAGGTTGTCACTGACAAGGACCAAACTAGAATGGTCCCTAAATCCCTAAATGTCACCATGGGAGTGAAGCATAGGTAATGAACCCTCCTAGGTAAGGGCCACAACTGCTTTTTTCTGTCTCTCCTCTTAGCAGGAGACAGGGGAGGCAGGGGAGGCTCACCAGAAGAAACTGGTTGGAGGATGTATGCAGTGATGGGCCAGTTGTGAGGTTAGGGGTTTGGGAAGAGCAGTGGTTTTTATAAATAAATAAATAAATAAATAAATAAATACATTTAAATATGGTGTAGGGACACTCAAGCAGGTCTTTAGGGACTGGGTCATAGGAAGGTTTGACTAATATGGGGCAGTGAGGGGGGGGTTGGGACATTGAGCAGAGATATCAGGACACTGGAATGTGTAGACGGAAGGAGTTGGGGATGTGGAGGGGGAATGTGGTGAGTGTTTAGACTTACTGAAGTGTAATTCCTTATCCACTAGGTGGATTCTGGTTGCTTCCCTGCTTGGGAATCCTTTGGTTTCTCCCTACCTGGGGGGGAAATGCATGTGGGAAGTAAAGAAATTCCTAAATTTCATATCCTCCTCCCAATCCACCCATTAGCCAAAGGCAAGAAACTCTGCAGGACTTCCCTTGCCCCTAGACCTGTTCTTCTTTTCCCCATTTCCTCATCTTCCAACGTGGAGCCATGCTTTCCAGGTGGGGAACTCTCCCTTTCCCAGGCTGAGATCAGACTTGCCCCTTTCCTTCTCCCTGCATAATATGGGAAAAACCTGCTTACCTGTTCTGGGAGCTCCCCATTTGCTGTGGGTTAGGAAGCTGCCGCTTTTTCCTGCTCTGGGCCACAGAAAGCTGCTCTGATCTCTTCTGCAGCTGGCTGTGGGGCTGCTACAATTCCTCACTCTGGTTCCCTTTCCATTATCTGGGGGCATGGAGCACCTCCTTCTACATAGTGGGGACTTTGCTTTAGGGCAGGGGTGGGAAACATTTTCTCTCCCAGGAGTCACTTTGAAAATTAGCACAAAATCTGAGGTTCACATAATTTATTTAACATAAGAGTTGAGGGCAATGGTAATTAAGGGATGGAGCATCCAGATCATAGACCTGTACCATGAATCTGTTCCCACCCTACCCTTGCATGCAGGCCCTCATTTCTGCTATCTTATTATGGGTATTTTCAGACGTTACGAGATCACAGTGAACCACGCTCAATTCCGCGTGGTGGCTGTGATCGCGTAACGTCTGTTGGGGGAAACGGATGTTTCCCCCCAGATGTTACCACGGCATGGGATTGCATTCAACACGTGAGCGGCCGAAGCGGCGGGACCGGAAGCCGCCGCGTGTCGAATGCAATCCCATGCCGGGGTGAACCCCGGCGTCTCGTCTGGTCGGGCGCCACAGCCCGGGATCACCGGCGAGACCCCGGGCCGTGGCGAATCCAGCCCGACGCGGCGGCCGCATTGGCCCCGCCGCCCGCCCATCTCCCCAGAGGGCGGGCATTGGGGAGCGTGGAGGGGGCAGGGCCGTGCAGCTTCACGTTGCGCCGCGCGGCCCCGCCCCCTCCCCAATTCCCCACCAGGATCCCCCCAGCACGTCTGTTGCAGTGTGACGGGGTGATCCCGGCGGGGAAGGAATTGGGTGATTTCGGTACGGGGCCAACGGGCCCCGTAACGTCTGAAATCACCCTATGAGGAGACAAAAAGTAAAAGCACACGTGACACCGGGTTGCTGCTTCCCAGGCTGACCTGGGACAGGCAGTCTAGGTGGACAGAAAACACACTAGGCCGGAGCACTAAACAAACATGTGCCTGACTGGGCCAATGGCCACGCAGCCCAGGGGCAGGGAGAATGGGAAACATATGGTCATCCGTGCCCCTGCGCTGTGCCCAGCACCTTGTGCCCCATCATGAGAGGCAGCCATGGCAGCCAGTGAACTGGTCTTCTGTCATATTTGTTTTTCCCCAAAGTGGTTTGAATGATATCTTTTATTGGATCAACTTATTATGAGCTCAGTATTTCAGTGTTTGGGAGTAGGAACTGGGTCCAGTGACAAGATCTAAGAACTGCAAAGGGGCCAAATAAAAACTAGCCATGGGCTCCATTTGGCCCTCCAGGCCTGAGGTTTCGCGCAAGAATTTAATTCCTGATTTATAGAGTTGTCCATCATTCTGAGGCTCTGTTTATAGTGTGATGCCATCTCCGTCATCTAATCACTGCAGAGTTGTTTCTCTCTGAGCAGCACGGATTTTGCATTGTGCTTCCCAATTTCCACATCTAATTTCTATCACTGATTCTTTATTTGGTGAAAGCCTGCCTTAGTATTGGGAAGTGGTCAAGGCCAGTAGTATAGTTAGCTTTAAAGGGGATTGGAGGATAGGTCCATTAATGGCTCCAAGCAGGTTTTGGGGACATAACCTGTTACTGTTGGGGTCTGGAACAACAGGGAATGGATTGCCCATTGTGACTGTTGGGTACTTCTCCCAAGAGACAGAGATTGGCCACTGTCAGAGACAGGATTCTGGGCTTGATGGACCATTGGTCTGACCCAGTACAGCACTACTTATGTTCTTATGTTTTACACAAAGCTTCTATCTACTGGTACAGCCTCCGTGACTCTCTTAAATTCTATAGCATTGTAACCATAAAAACAATTCAAAAATTGATTTTAAATACCAAAACATTCTATTATACAATTTTCTATTTTAATGTCCTAGACATTATTCATGAAAAATATATTCAGTGTTATTTACAAATATATTCAGCTTTATTCAGCCTTGTGTAAAACAAATATATTCAGCTTTGTTTTACACAAAGCTTCTATCTATTTCTATCTTCTTCTATTTGAATGAAGATTTATTGATTTGAACGTAAGGTCTTATCAAGAATATAAAGAAACAATAACTAAAATAAATACACCAATATACAAATACAGAAATACAAAAATACACATATATAATAGATTTTAGCTAAAACATAATTCATAAATGAACCATACTATGGGCCATGAAATGAGTAACATAACATAACTGAATAGTCAACAAAGTGGCTGTTTGAGATCTTATTTTAATCCAAAATCATGCAGCACCCTTAGATAGAATGTGCAGCTATACACAGCACATTCTTAACAAAAGCTAACACAAACTAAGAATTTAATTAGCATAGCATACAGGGACCCCATGAAAAACCAACTTGGAATATACCTAGTTAGCAGCTATAAAAATACGCCAGCAGTTCCTACCAGAGTCCTGTACATTAAAGGTCAAGCTCCTACTAATAGGCAAACAGCTCTAGCCTAAAGGTTCTGCTCTGGAAAAGCAGGCCAAAATCCTGCACATGGAGGAAGAGCAGCTCTGTCCCAGATACGGGCACTTAGCAAGCAAACCGGGCTCCAACAGAGTAAAAGAAGGTCATCTCTAGCCCCAAAACTGGCACTGGGCGAGCATACCAGGCACCTGCACAAAAAGAAGGTGACAGCTCTTGCACATTCCTAGAAGAAGAGAAGAGAAGAGAAATAGAACACATAGAAGAGAAAACTGCTCTTTTTATGAGCAAGCCAGGCTCCTGCACATAAAAAGAGAAACAGCTCTGGCCCAAAGAACTGGCACTGGGTACGGGTAACATCTACTAACCAAGCATCTACTAAGCGTGCGCCTACTCCTTCTTCTGAAGAGTATTCATGTCCTGCCATTCAGCCGTTTAGATTCGTAATTTCTGGGCTGAAACTGCAAAAGACGCCACCACATTTGTCACTTCAACATTGCTGTCTCTTAATAAATAAATCAGAATACCAGCTGTGGACCCACTAGTATTCATTTTGGTACTACAAAACAGTCTCTCTCGGCCGGTGGTATAGAGAGGGCAGAACAATAAATACTGTACTAAATCTTCTACCTCACTCTCACTGCAGGTACATTTCCAGTTATCATAATCCACACCCCTAAGCCTTCCCTTCATAACTTCAGTATCCATAGTCTATAATCTTAAGTCCGTAAAAGTCCTTCTGAAAGTTACATTGGATAGCGATTCGAGATAATTAGGTCTCTTAATACCTGGGACCCAAAATCTGTAATATGGAGAGATTTTAGAAGTCAGGGCCTGAGATACCATACTTTGGCCCTTTTTACACAGACACTATAACACTGATAAAATGGGTGTTACACTTTATTATACATTAATTCTTCTTCTTCTTCTTCTTCTTCTTATTATTATTATTATTATTATTATTATTATTATTATTATTAACAAACATTTATATAGCGCCAGCCGTGTACCTGGCACTTTACAAAGTAATAAAATAGACACGGTCCCTGCCCCTAGGGCTTACAATCTGAGAGACAGGAGCCGGGGGAGAGACATAGGAAGGGGAACAGAGGGAGAGACAAAGGGTCTAACATTCATGAAGATGTGAGGTCTCAGGTGCACGTACTTGACTTGGTTACAATGAGAATGAAAGCAGGCAGGTCCATGTGGCAAGGATAGGGGTAAACAGACCGTAGGTATAGGAAATAGTGGCTCAGCAGGATAAAGAGTCAGACAGAGCAGAGCGAAAGAGGTGAGTTTTAAGGAGAGATTTAAAGGTATGAAGGGAGGGGGCAAGGCGGATGTGGACAGGGAGGGAGTTCCAGGCATGGGGGGCAGCAAGTGAGAAGGGACTAAGGCACTTAGGGGAGCAGGGAAGGCGTGGAAGGGTGAGAGAAGGGACAGAGGAGGAGCGAAGTGCACGGGCTGGAGTATGGAGGGCGATAAGTGCAGAGAGGTAGGGGTGAGCGAGGCTGTGAAGAGCTTTATAGGTGAAGACTAGGAGCTAGTGCAGGATTCGTTCAGGAAGGGGACATGGTACAGGACAACACTGCAGCCCTGCAACATGGGCCCTTTTCATACAAGATGCCTCCACGCAGTTTCGCTGGGTGGAGATGGGTGGAGGCGTCTGTGTAAACACCACGGGCAGTGGGTGGAGGTGCATGTGTGTTCCCGCGCAACACCCATCTCCACCCACCACCCACCGATGGAGCAATCGGCATCGGAGTCCATTGCTCTGTGGGTGGGGGGGTGGGTGGAGATGTTGCACAGGAGCACGCACACACTAAATTTTATACATATATATATATAATACAGTTACTTTAAAAAAGAAAAAATGAAAGGAATCTTCTTATTTAAAAACAGCCAAAGTTACCTTCCGCATATTTAAATTATTATACTGATATTACCATCAACTGTGCCATTACCATAATAATATGTGTCTGAATATAAATAAATGTTTCACTTCATTTGTGTCAACATTTGCAGAAAATAATATGACAGAGTGCAAGACTCCAGGGATTCATCTGACATTATTGAACAACCTCTTACCCTAAGATATGCCTTTTAGCCGTCCTGCTGCTACAGACAGATTACACAAAGGAAGATCTACTGCTGACTTTTGAAAGTCTCAGAAACTGATCTGTGTAACTCATAAAGATGCCCTAATGAGAATTCAAATAATTTTGGATTGAAAGAAAGAAAGAAAGAAAGAAAGAAAGAGTAAACCCTGGGTGTTCATGCATGGGTGCCATCCGTGTAAAAAGGCTCTGTGTGTGTGTGTGTGTGTGTGTGTGTGCATGTGCGTGTGTGTGTGTAGCCAATTGTACAGTCAAGACTATCAGTTCCCAAACAGAGCTTCAAACTATAATAAATTCCAGCTTAGCTAAAGGATCAAATAAACTAACTAAAAAACCTGTAGCCAAATGGTCTCCAAATTATCCACCTAGCTCTTTGATACAATAGTCTAGTGAATATTAAATACAATTATTTTTTTCTGTACTGACTTTCCTTCCATGTTTCTGGATATGAGGCTGTAGAAGTTCTCACAGAAATGTCGCTTGTCTGCTCTACTCAGAAGTCGCAAAGACTAAGAAATTATCCTCAGGGAAAGGGCAGTAGATGTAATGAAACTTTTTGTGTCTGGAGGGGATGACGAGGCATTAAGGCAACAATAGAAGGGGAAAAACTCGGGCTCTTTTTACTCATTCTGAAAATCCTAGCTAAGATCTTGCTGATGGTCTTTGCTGTAATCTATTGTGTGAACATAATGGAGTTCTTCCAGTCTGACATCAGGAATTCACTGACAAATTTTGTAAAATCAGAGCACCATATGTGAAGCCTGGAGATTGCAAAATACCAGCCAAGAACTGAAAAGCTGTCATCCAAAACTCAGCAGCAGAAACCCCATTGATTGTTGGACAGCTGCCGTCGGACATTTAGCACACCACACAACAGGATACTTAGTAATTTCTTGGCATATGAAACAAAAAGAGGTTTGCTGTCCTTGCCTCCTTAGCGTGTGATCTGAAACCCTATAATCATTGTTTTGTCTATTAAATGCAAACCATTTATGCAAAAATACCAGGAAGAGTAACATATATGGCGTAATGGATGGCTGTGAATTTTGTTCATTGATAAAAAAAATCTTTTTGCACACTGAAATTTCAAATGCTTTTTGTTTAATGAGTATGCTACTGTAAAGCTCGGAGGAAAAGGAAGAGTGTCACTGACAACTGGGATATTTCATAGAAGGCTTTGCAAATATCACAGGCCAATTTTAAAGGAAACATCTGTAGTTGTGGCTTACAAATATATCAAAAAGTGTTCAGCACCAAACTTTTAGAATAAAAGGTGATGCTTTATCATTCACTAATGCACATTTATTCATAACGGAGTCTAAAAAACAATTCAAAGAAACTATTTCTTTCTAATGTACAACTCCTTTCCCAGCTGGGGGTTGTGCTGAGCAACACCATAGAGCCAAGGCTGGCAGCCTAGAATGTCAGGTGATCCACCCGGAGCTCTATGGTGTGGGGAGAGTGGCTGCCGTATGGGCAGAATGTGGGCTGCGGCAGCTGCCAGATCTATATTTTCATTTCATAATTTATTTATATCCCACTCTCTCCTAATAACATTAGCTCGAGGAGGCTCACAAAATAACTTAGGGTATAACTCCTACAGAGAAGAATCCTAACATCATAATACAATACAATATAATATGACAATATCCACAACCCTACCATTTCCCCTCAACCATGAAAGCAGCTACATAAAAATAATTTAGGGTACAATACCTACACAGAGGCACCCTAATATTATAATACAATACAATATATCACTAGTCCAACAACCTACTGCTATCCCTACATAACAGCCGCACAGTTATGCATAGTTATTATCTCTTCCATATACTGCTGACCCAGACCATAACCACTCACGCCGCTCCCTGGTCATACCCAGGATGTGAATCCATAAATCCCTTTCCTCCCTCCCCTGCTGCCACCAAGGGAGGTCACTCTTCTCCATCTCCTCCCCTCTCACCGGGGGGAGATGTTCTTTCCAACTTTACCAGCAGAATATACATAGTCTCTCTCCCAATACCCCCTCCACCTCCATCTCTGGGCCCCGCCGAAGGGCACAGTCAAAGGGCACGCCTCTTTGGACGTGCCTCCGGCACGGCTTCCAGCTACCCCCAATGACATGGGGAGCGGCCCGGGAGGTGCTCTCCTATAGCCCCACCCCCACAAGGGTGGGGAGGAAGGAGGAGGAGGAATCCCGTAGCCCCCCATTGCTGACCAAGGGGCCCCTCTCCCCCCATACCAGGTACAAGCAAAGTCCGTGTCCATAGGGGAGGGGGGAAGAGCTGCTGGTCTCTGCTCCGCCGCTGCCAGCTGCAGTGTCCTACTCCCTGGCCTCCAGTGCGTCGCTGCCATATAAACCTGGCACAGGCAGAGCTGCATGCAGGCGACATGGGGCTGACCGGGGGGTCCATCCAAAGACATCCACTGTAGTATAGGCTCTGTATGTTTGCAATTCAATGCAGCAGCACCCTCATCCCCTGCCTGTATTGCAAGCATTCCAGGCTCAGCTGAACGGCAGGGAAAAGGAGCTCAATGTAGAGCTTGCAGTACAGGCATGCATAGCATTTCTGTTCTCTGCTGTTTACGGGAGTAGTAGGAACAGGAGCATGCTATATTGCATTACAAGCATGCAGAATGTATACTACAATATTCTACGTCAAGAAATTATTCATATGCTCAAAGGTACTGATATTTGTAGCTGGGAGGGTAAAGTAGTGATTAGGTAAAACTTACCCTGCCCCATTTATTTAACTGCAAAGCTAAATTTCTGATTAGTACAGCTTTTATAGAGGTCCCAGAAAATTTGTTTTCAAAGGATTCCACTGTACGTGCATCAGCCAGGTGCTGCAAATTGTTCATCATTTGTGTAAACTATACTAACACAAACAGTCCCATTAATGCCAATGTGATTACTCACCAGAAAATGGACAACCTGGATGAAAAGTATTAGCAATACCTCTATGGCCCTTTTTACACAGATGCTCTAACACCCATAAAATGGGTGTTACATTTTATTATACATGTTGCAGGGCAACACTGCAGCCCCACAACATGGGCCCTCTTCACTCGAGATGCCGCCACCCAGTTTCCAGACTCCACTGCCGATTGCTCCATGGGTGGGTGGTGGGTGGAGATGGGTGTTGTGTGGGAGCATGCACACACCTACACCCAGCGCAAGTGGTGTTTACACAGACACCTCCACCCATCTCCAACCAGCGAAATGCACCCCACCCACCGCAAGTGGTGTTTACACAGACACCTCCACCTAGCTCCACCCAGAGAATGCACCCCACCCACCGCAAGTGGTGTTTACCTCCACCCAGCAAAACTGGGTGGATGCATCTCGTGTGAAAAGGGCCCATGTTGCAGGGCTGCAGTGTTGACCTGTACCATGTATAATAAAATATAACACCCATTTTATCAGTGTCTATGTAAAAAGAGCCATAACAGAAACAAAGAAGGAAAAAAAGAAAAGGTATCTTCTGTAGATTTTCTAAGCATTATCAAAGAGAACTTCTCTGTGATAATACTTGAACTGAATCACTCAAAACTGAATCACTTTTAAATTACTGTGACAGAACAATGAATGCTATTAAGCACACTTATAAAGCAGTGATTTAAAATTTCTGGAACTCCTCTGTACTTTGAATGAGAATTGGCTGTTTTGAGAGCTTTGACTTTAGATTCAGGAATGGTCAGATTAAGCAGAAAAATGAGCCTCAGATAATTTCTCAGGATTCAGCTCTCTAAACTTCAATCATGATCAACTTCTTAAAGAACACTAATTTACGTTTCCTGTCAGATATACTTGCAGTTCCATGGTTTTCAAGTCTATAATAAGCTACAGTGACTTGCACAACACAGACTATATAATTTCACCCCGTTATACTAAGTGGCATAATCAGGTACAAATCTATTGGAACCAACACACCACGGTGGAACTGGCTTTGGTTACCCTAGGTCTCAAATTAACCGTCCCTCTTTCATTTAAGGAAATGGCCATTTTCCAAAAACATTTGAGCCAAGTTCAGACCCCATAGCAAGTACAATTTTGTTGGTATCTGAACAGTTGATCCCACTTACATGAGGAATAAATTTGGCCCAGTGAGCTTTGTCTTTGATGTGCATGATATGATTGTTTGCATAATGAAACCTTTTCTCAAATCTCATAATTGCCATGCAGGGGAGGTACTTTGGGATATCTCACTGATTACATTATAATTACCATTTATGCGAGCTTCTACTCCATCTCAAAGACTATTTTGTCAAAAGATGTTCCGCTGGTAATACTCAAGCATATTCATTAGAGCTTAAGAGTGATTACAATACCAACAAATGTGTCATAGACAAGGCTCTGCAAACATTACCATTGTGTGTACTGCACGCTACATCCTTACTGTAGCTTTCCCAGAAGTTATAATGATTCCCAGTGGGCCAAGCTACAACAAAACTTTATACAGCTTGTGAGGTGATTATTCTATGGAATGACTCCACGGTTACCAAGGTGCAGCTGTAGAAAGCATTGGGTAAAAAAACAGATGCGACAGCATTGTGACTCACTCTGGCCCGGACCTGACCTGCACATCTGTTCTGGTGCTGCCAGATATTAGCTGGGATTGTCCCGGACCATGTCAGTGGCTAGCCCAGGCTCTGACCTCGGAAAACCTCTGAGGTCACAACTCAAGCTATGGCATAGCCTGGGCTAAGGGCCATCTGACTAGGTCATAGCGGGTCACAGTGGGCTAGCATATCTGTTCAGGCAGCAGACATGGCCTGGGTCAGGGGGTCCCTCCATGCCCAGCTGCCATTTCGGGCTGTCACTGGCCACCATGACCACCTGTCATGGCAAGGGGGAGGGGCAGGGCATTGGGCGTGGTGGTGGGACTAGCAGGCCACATGTATCCCCACCCTCCCTGGGCCCCAGCCATCAGTACATTTGTTCTACAGCCCACCCCGGACTGTGCTCCGGCTTTCCACCCCGAGTTGCTGCCTTACATGGTGATGTTTGTTTTTACCCATGGAGTGTCTTTACAGAGCTGTCACATCTCTGTGGGAGATCAGAAGCATGTCATGGGTCCAGGAAAATAACGTAGTGTATTAGAAAGAACTATAGCCGCCCCGAACTGTTTGCAGGAGGGGCGGGGTATAAATATATTAAATAAATAAAATAAAAATAAATGATAGAAAACTGAAGTTCTATAGCATTATTTATATTACATAAGGAAGTACTGGTTAGAAATTTTCTGAATTAAAATCAGCTGTATTAAAGCACCGTTATCTGTTCTGATGTCGTCAGTGTACTGTCTGTGTGATAATATGACAAAGAACCTCTGACAAACCAAATATGACAAATTATCTCTGCTACAAAAATGCTATTTCAGCTAATAAAGTTTTTCATTCTTTTGGTTAGGCCAAAGTCTACTCTTCAGTAGCCATGCACTGTTTCCATTGATTTCATGGATGTTAAAATATTAAAATTATTACTACTACTGATCATTTCTGTAGCTCTACTAGTCTACCATATATATTTGATGGTAGAATGTGACTTGTATGAGTCTCACTAATTCTTTTTATCATTTATCATTCCGTATGGTTTTTGCAAACATACAAACAGCTTATCTAAAAATGAATTTCAATATAGGGGGAGGCAGTGAAATAGACTACATCCTAAGTTTCTCCAGTACTGTGAGCCTCTTGAACCAGTAATTACATCTATATGCCAAATCACAAACAAGTATGATAACAGTTTTGTTCAAGTGAGAGAATACAAATTTCATTACTCAATATATGCCCCTTTTCACACAGACACTCTAACACTGAAAAAAATGAGTGTTACATTTTATTATACATGTTGCAGGGCTGCAGGTGTGATGAAAAGGGTCTACGTCATTCAGAATTTTCACTGGAATGGTATGTATGAGCAGGAGTAACAGAAATAATAATAGGGAAAAAACCCAGGATTTTCTTTCTAAGGTTTTGTAGCATTAGTTTGGTAAGGAGATAGTTGTCTTTACGATTTTTCATAATGAAACTACAGTCCTGGTTCATCTCTTTCCCTCAATGTTACACTGACAACACAGGCCCTTTTTAAACATGCTGCGGTGTGTGTGTGTGTGTCTGTATGTGTGTGTGTGTGTGTGTGTGTGTGTGTGTATGTGTGCATGTGGCAGAGTGGGTGGTGCAGGGGAGGCGGTGTACACACTGATTCCCACCCCCATCCCCAATCGCTGTTTGCGCCAGTTTCTCCGTGCGTGGGCGACGAGTGGAGGTGGGTGGGTATGCATGTTTCATGGGAGCGCACATACACACCCACCCACCCGCCATGGCAGTCACACAGGTGGCACCCACTCATGCCCACTCAGTGGACCTGCATGGGCATAAGTGGTGCGTCTAATGTAAAATGGTCCACAGTTATGGCAAAGGCAATTTTGCTCTATATGAATTTGCATAATGGTTCCACTACTAAATAAATGGCTTCTTTTGGATTGTTTCTGCTGTTTATATTTTAATAATTTAATTTTAATTTAATTGAATAATATTTATTGTTTCAACCTTTGGTTATAACAAAAATATACACAATAAACAATTAGAAATATAACCACATAGAGCCACCATTGGGTCCTGACTAAAGAAGATTCACAATAATAAACATTTACCCAATAATAGTAATAATAATAATAATAATAGTAAATCTTCAACAAATTCATACATAATATAATATAATTAGGGTAAGCCCACTTGGTTCCCCTCTTAACTAAGACTCGACGGAAGTGAATAATTTCAGAATTAAATATAGCCCTGAAAGTACCTCTGGGTAGCAGATTATTTAGTTGTAATTCAAACTGCTACCCTCCTTCCTTCCACCTACTATACAGAACTGATATATTACTAGCCATAATATTATTGTCCCAAAAAGAAGTAGTAACCTAAACTTTAGCCCTAGCTCTTCCACGAAGCTTGGGTGCGGGAAGACCCTTGACCCCTGAATAATTTAATTCGGTCTTTGTGGCACGAACTTTAACCAGGCCAGACTTGTCTCGCATTCCTTTACTTCACCTCAGTCAATACAAAATGACACATCAAGTTTTCACAGGATAATATCCATCCAAGTAATATCATATCAAAATATTACTTTGTTTGATGATATAACTAAATTCAATATAATGATTACCCTGTGCCATCACATAAATCACAAGACATAATACATATAATCCAACAAAACAAATAAACAGATAAAATAAGAAGAAATAACAAATAACCCAAGATCAAGGATCCTACTATCTATAACACAATCCAATCCAATCAGTGCTGTGTCCCACTAACCCATAAAAAGTTGTACAGAAAGAAAGCCACTTTTTTAGTAAGTTTTTCTTCCCGACCTTCTAACAATACACATAATAGGGCGGTCGTATGCCTAGAGGGAAGATCTTCAATATTTGGTACCAGCCATTTATCCCTAATATCCTTAACTTTAATACAGTCTAGGAGGATATGTTCCAAAGTGCCCACCAAACCGGGGGAAGCATCCACAAAAACAGAGAGATAAGGGCCAAGCACAAAAACAGCCCTCTGTGGCTGCTGTTGGAAAGACATTCATCCGTGCCATGGTAATACACCTTCGGACCTGGGGGGGAAGCTGCCATTGTAAATACGATGGGGGGAGCTGAGCGTATTCATATAAATCCATCAATTCCACCAATGATCCCTTCTCACACATAGTGGCCAATTCGGTCTGGGTACTAACATCATTGATTATCTGCTGAATAAGTCTTCTGGCTCCAAGATACCCCATGGAAAGTAAATTGTCCAATGGCAGCCCTAGGCTACTCAACTTCCTTTGGACCTGTTGTCCCCATACATTATGGGACCCTTCCTTTAATATTAGGATCGCCAAGGGCACCGTTAAACCATAATAGAGCTTCAACCAGTAGCCTGTTGCTAAGAATCATATTCTAGTCTCTATGGGTTGAACTCCGCACTCTAGTCGCACTGCACAACAGGTGATTAGGCAAGGCCAGGAGTGAGCGAAGGAACGTTGTCTGAACCGACTCCAAAGTGGCAGATTTCCCTAACGCCCACAGTTGGGCACCATATAATAGTTGGGCAAGGCATTTAGCCCTATATCCCCTCAAGGCGGAGAGAACCGAGTAACCTCGGTTAGCCCTAAAATAACGCATAACGCGTATCGCTCTCCCTACTTTCAGTGCCTGTCTACGTGCCGCAGCTGCATGGGTACCCCAACAACCACTGGACTGGAAGATCACCCCCAGATATTTATATACAGCCACCTGTCCACAAACCATTTATAGATCTTCCGCTTAGGGGAAAAAAACATCACCTTGGTTTTTTGGTGATTGATCTCCAAATAATTTACAGAGCAGAAATCACTTAATGCCTGTAATTGTCTTTTTAACCTCACACGTGTCCTTGACATCAGCATATAGTAATATTGCCACCTCAGTATTTCCAATCCTGGGGGGATGATTATCAGAAGAAGAGACTGCTGGGATTAGATAATTCAGAAAAATGTTAAAAAGCGTGGGGCCCAGAACACATCCCTGCCTGACCCCCCCCCNGCGTGGGGGCCAGAACACATCCCTGCCTGAGCCCCCGCTTAGCCAGGATCGCTTCAGACAACAAATCCCTTTGGCCCAACCTGACTCTAAGGGAGGTGTTAGTATAAAGCCTTTGAATAAGGCACAAAAGCCTTTTATCAATATTAGTAAGAGCAAGTTTCCGCCAAAGATGGTTTCTAGACACCAGGTCAAACACAGTCCGCAAGTCCACAAATGCGGCATACAATCCTGTAGTTCGATAATATTTGGTGACCAGGTGTCTTAGGACAAAACAGTGGTCTATTGTTGAGCGCCCTGCCCTGAATCCATTCTGTTCATCATACAGAAAATTTTCCTTCATCAGCCAATCCTCCAATTTTTGGGAAAGATACCTAGCATAAATCTTGGCAACTACGCAGAGTAGGCTAATAGGCCTGTAATTACCTGGCTCACTCCAAGGGCCTTTTTTGTATTTAGGGACAATTTCTGCCTGCTCCCATTGCAATGGAAACTCCCCCGTGAGATTAATCCCAGTAAAAAGATGTGCAAGTATAGGGGCCCACCACCCTATATTAGATTTAAAAAGCTCCACAGGCAAATCATCCAAACCTGATGCCTTCCCAGATTTTAATCCCTCAAGTAATCTTGTAATCTCTATGACTGACAGAGGAGTCCATTGACAAAGAACATGTAAACCAGGGGGCATAACTGGAGGATCAGGGTCCACTGCATATAGATTAGTAAAATGGGTTACCCAACCTTCTGCTGTTACATTGTTTAGATTCTCCCTCCTGTCCCTAGCACATCCCCTGAGCAGACTCCAGAAACGAGTAGAGTCATTCCGCAAAGCTGCTTTTTCAATCTCCTCCCACTGATCCCAATAGTGTTTGTGCTTCTTCTGCTGGATGATAGTTTTATACTTAGCTCTCATATATCGAAACAACAACAACATACGGGGTGAATAATCCCTCCTAAACTGCCGGTATGAAGACCTTAATTCCTTTCTTGCCTGAAAACACTCCCCATCGTACCATGGACTAATTGAGGGCCTACTACCCTTACTTCTGGCCCTGGGATCCCTAAGAGCTGGCTTAAGTTAATCTTTCATCCCCTCTGCTATACTTTGGTACCCTACCAATAGGGCCTCCATATCCTGGGCTATGTCCATCATATAGCTAGAGCTAATGCCCTCAGCTGAGGCCATAAAATGTTGGACTTTAAGACTCGTTGCCTGGTTCCATTTTGTTCTTGGGGGGGCCTGGAGGACCTGCAGAGTTTGGGGGGTAGTTCGATCAGATTTCAAAGGCCCCTTTCTCAGGAGTTGCATTACCACGGGCAGATGGTCACTCCCAGAATGGTAACCCACCTCAAATTGCCCCACCAGGGGAAACAATGCTGCCGATAGAATAATTAAATTGATAACACTACACCCCTGCGAGGTTATAAATGTAAACTCTGCTGGACAATCATACAAATCCCTACCATTCACTACCACCATATCTAATTTTATCATAATCTCAGCTAGGAGCAAGCTAGTCCTATTAATCACCCTATCCTTCGATCTCCTCTATGGCCAAAATTCATCCTCCAGCACTCCTAGTCCCCTCGAATAGAACAAATCCTGATCCATCTCCCCAAGGTGGGCATTAAAATCCCCCGAGAGAAGTATCCCAGCCTGGGGATAAAGTTCTCCAGTTAGATCTATCAAGGTCAGCAGCTCATTCCAGCAGCCTTCCTTGTAATAATGAGATGTATAGGGGGGTATATATACATTAATTAAGGCCAGCATACCAAAAGGAAATTCCAGCAGAGTCCCACAACCAAAGGACAAACAACCTGAGAATATATGACCGCTAGTGCCATAGAAATGAAACAAAAACAACTTCCACTGGCATGCCCCTTCCCCCCTGTGGGTATTGCATCCAGTGTAAAGGAGTCAAAGCCTGGTAGAGATACAGGGCCCCGATGCCAGGATTCCTGTATACAAATTATATCATTTGTCCTTAAAAACGACAAAAACTTCCCATCAGATGCCTTGGCCCTCCACCCAGCGATGTTCCAAGAAATCACCCTGATCTCAGGAATACCTCAATCTACCACCCCTCCTAAATGGGGTGAGCTTTCTATAAATGTTTGGCTAAGGGGTTTTGGCCCATTAAATTTAATAATAATGCCTTATTGCTTAGCCAGTTAGGCTGTTGCCAAAAACACAAAACATACATACGTAAACCCAAACCATAAGATAAAATCAAATAAAATAATACAATAAAGTAGTAATAAAATTTAAAACACCAAATACCAGATACAAAAATACAATTAACAGGCCATCATATGATGTAAGCAGAAACTCACTCCAGACAAGCCAGAATGATTAGAACTCAAATACAAAACCCCTGTGTAGGTACAGTGTCCCTATCTATTTTCTGCTTTACATTATTAACAGAAATGAAATATTGGTCCACTTTCCCCGTAATTACAGAGGAACAATCATTCAACTAATAACTGACATAAAACCCGGGGAAACGGCCCAGTAAAGGGGCAATCAAAGGAGCTATATATTTCCCTCGTAATCTAGAGAACAGAGGGCACCCCAGTAAAATATGCTCCAAAGAATCGACCTGTTTCAGGGGGCACTGGCACAGCCGCTCAGCTAATGGGGTTCCTTTATATCTGCCTTCCATTAAAGCAGAGGGGAATGCATTTAATCTGGCCAGAAAAAACAACCGTTTTGCTCTTAATGGAAGGCTACCCCCCAGATAGGAGACCGCGAGGCATTTGCAATCGTGGGGTAAAGCCCTAGAGCCCTGCTATTCCCCAATTTCGTCTCTTAGCTCCTGCCATGTAATATCGGCCAATCTTTCAGTCAATAATTTTCTTGCCCCTTTAAACCCCAATGGGGCCAAAACTGTTGGGCTAAAGCCCAAGCGATGTATTTTATTAGTCACCATGACAACCCAGCTATTTGGTAACCTATCATCCATGGCCAATAACGACCATGAAGCAGCTATCTTAAAGAAAAGGCAGAGCCAGTATGTTAACGACCCCCCCCTCCCCCCGTCCCAGATCCTTTCCTGGAGAGGTAGGAGGCCACATTCTAAACATAAAGCTAAATTGTTTATCCCAGCAGGAACAGATAATAACGCCCTAATAAAGCCTGATTGAATTCTTTCCAAAGCCTTGACTTTGCCTACAGCCCAAAAATGGGCTCCATATAGTATTTGGGGTATATATTTGTGCAAATAAATTTTGATTGCTGGAATAACTAAATTTCAAGTCAAGCCCTTGACTTGAAAAAGGACAAAAAAGTGCTAGTGAAGCTCGGTGACCTTATCCTGCACTGCCTGGGCTTGCAGTATCCAAGCCCTATTTGATTGAAAAAGAAGGCCCAAGTACGTATAAACATGAACTTGGGTAATTACCTTATCATCCAGCAAGCATTTGTGTTGTAATCTCTTTCGGGAGAATATCAAGTATGGATGGGCGAACGCGGTTCGGATGTTTGGAGTTCGGACCAAACTCGGTCTGTTTGGATGTCCGAACCAAACGTCCGAACCGAACTCTCGAACTACCGAACAGTCAAACTTGTTCAGTCATGTTCAGACGAGTTCGGAGACAGGGAAAATGTCTTCCCATGGCAGAAAACTAGGTTTCGGTTTCGATTTCGGTTCGGTTTCAGTTTTGCTATTTTTGAATGTTCGGACAAGTTTGGCCAAACTGAAGTAGGCTGAAGTAGGCTGAACTGAACCATCAAACCCAAACTTGGGTTTCGAACAGAACGACCGAACAGCCAAACCGCTGTTTGCCCATCCCTAATATCAAGACCTTTGTCTTCTCATAGTTAATTTCAAGTAGGTTCCTCCTGCAATAGGTCCCAAATGCCTGTAAAAGGCACCTCAACCCTACTTGTGTCCGAGCTAACAACACCATATCGTCCGCATATAAGAGGTATGGTATACCTGTATCGTCCAATTGTGGAACGTGAAAATCTACGGCGGTGAACACATCCATCACATCATTTAGATATATATTGAATAAGGTTGCAGCTAGTATACAGCCTTGCTTAACTCCCCTTCTAATAGCTATCTGGTTAGACTGCATCCCTTGGCTATTAAATTACACCTTCATTGAGGTGTTCCTATATAGACTAAAGATTAGGTACAACAATCTATGATCCAGGTAAAGCACAGCCAGCTTCTCCCTTTACAAAACCCAATTTGGGCATCATTCAAAATACTCTTTACTTTTAGCCATTCATTTAATCTCAAAAGCAGATATTTAGCAAATACTTTGCTCACTATACTTAACAGGCTAATGGGCCTGTAATTACCAGGCTCGGTTGGGCTGCCCTTCTTATATATTGGTACAACAATGGCCTACCCCCAATCCTCAGGGATATTGCCTGACGCATTTATTCCAGTAAAGAGAGCTGCAAGAATAGGGACCCACCAATTGGATTCCGATTTCAATAGTTCTGTGAGGATGAAATCCATCCCTGGAGCTTTACCAATCTTTAAGCTGTCCAGTAAGTCCATTATTAGCTTTGAAGTCACAGGTTCCCACTCTGGCGAACAATGAACTAATGTTGGGGTAATAGGAGATATACCAGGCGCCGCATATAAAGATGTAAAATGGTCCTCCCGTGCCCGCGCAGAGACAGAGAGAACATCGGCAAATGTCTTTTCACATCCTATTCCCCTAACCAGCTTCCAAAATCTTAACGGGTTGGGATCCTTAGCCGCAGTATCGAGTTCCTCCCAGGTCTGCCTAATGGAAACACCTCTCTTTACAGTTAAGAGATTCCTACAATCTTTTCTTTTGGACAGTAACTCTTTCAAATGGCAGTTCCTCTGAAGAACTCTATGGGTATTTTCAGACGTTACGAGATCACAGTCAACCACAGTGAACCACGGTCAATCCCGCGGCGGTGCCAAATCACCCTGAACGTCTGTTCAGCAGCTGCCAGATGTTCACCACAGTCAATCCCCACCAGGGGTCAAATTCAACCATGCTTCCGGAGTTCCAGCCCGGACCATCACCGAAAGCCTGGTTAATGCAATTTCCAATGGGAAAAAAAAAAAGTAACATCTGAACAGCAGCCACCGGCCGGAAGCAAGCAGAATGATTCCCAGCCAGGGACAAAGCACACAATGTCACTGCCAGGCAACCAGCAACAATACAGGGCATGGAGGGAGATTTAAAGGGCACACAGCAGCAGGGAAACGTGGCGGGATGGAGCGAGGTGGAAGGGAGAGGAGAGCGGTGGGCAAGAGAGCAAGGGAGGAGGAGGAGGAGGTGGAGGAGGTGCAGGCTGAACATGGAGGAGGTGGAGGGACAGAAGCAGCAGCAGCAGGAACAGTAGCAGCAGTCAGGGCGGGCCGCCCCAGTGCCTTCTGGGTGTTTTGACCACGGCTGGGAATCGGTGTCATGTCTGTTGCACTGCCCCGGGCTGTGGTCTGGTGGCCCGATTCCCTGCCATGGTCCCGTTTCCATCACGTCTGTTCAGGGCTCTCCTTGACCATGGGGGGTGGTTGATGGGTTCCCCCCCCCACTGGGAATCCACTGTGGTGAATTGGGACCACGTAACATCTGAAAACACCCTATATTTCCAGTAAATACGGCGTAATTCCAACCTTACCATTAAGCACTCTCTATGAAACCAGCTTGGGGGGGGGGGGGCTTCCCTCCCGCTTTAAGTCAGGCTCCCGTGCTACTGTCTGATAGTAGCACGGGACTAAATATCCTTTAGACAGTAGCACTGTCTAAATATCCTTAATGTTATATTAATCTAAAACATTTTGTACTGTTGTGAAGGGTACAAAAATAACATTTTGGCTACATTTTACAAGTAAAGGATTGTATGGGTGCGTGGGGGCATTTTTATAAGAGTTGTGGACAGTTTTCTGCTTCAGATTCATCACTGTGTTGTTCCAATTTTCTGAAAGCAGAGCTACACAGCAGTAAATTGACACCAATATAGTCATGTTTTTAAAAGGAATATAATCACCAGGATAAATTCTCAGAATGATTATGAACTTCAGCTCACAAAAGCTCCTAGCATCAGTGCTTGGTTGGGACCCACTTATCTGGCAGGTCGCCTGGCCTACCATGTCCCATTGCAGTCTTTGCGGTTGGCTGAGGACGTCTGTCTGGAGGTACCAGTTTTTAACCTGGCCTCCATGGCAAGGAGGGCATTCTTGGCCACCACTCCACAGCTGTTGAACTCCATCCCCTGGGAGATTTGTTTATGGCCCTTTTCACACAAGTCACTCTCCACCCACTGCACACCCACTATACGTGTTGCGGGGCTGCAGTGTTGCCCCGTGGGTGCCCTGTAACATGTATAGTGGGTGTGCAGTGGATGGAGAGTGTATTGTGTGAAAAGGGCCTATGGGTATTTTCAGACGTGACGGTGCCAATTGGCCCCATCACGAAAACAATAAGTTCATCCCCCGCCGGGATGACCATGTCACGCCCTAACAGACGTGCCGGGGGATCCCGGTGGGGAATCAGGGAGGGGGCGGGGCTGCGTGGCGCAATGTGCGGCTGCATGGCCCCGCCCCTCCACGGTCCCTGCCGCCCACCCTCTGGGGAGACGGGTGGCCGCCGCAGCCAATGCGGCCACAGCGCTCGCCCGATTTGGCCACGGGCCGGAATCCCTTTGGGGATTCCAGGCCGTGGCCACCATCCAGAAGTGATGGCGGGGTTCATTATGGCGGGGAATCGCCTTCGCCACGCGACCGCCGCCGGTCCCGCCACTTCGGTCGCTCGCGTGGCGAAAGTGATTTCCTGCCATGGTAACATCTGGGGGGGAACATCCGTTCCCCCCAACAGACGTTCTGTGATCGCAGCCACCACAGGGAATTGACTGTGGTTGACTGTGATCTTGTAACGTCTGAAAATACCTAAAGTCTGGGCTTGGGTACCTTTAGATGGCAGTGTAAAACTGTTTGATTCACGAGGGTGTTTGGCAATGGGGTAAGGGGAGGGAGGTGTTGTGAAGGGATAGGAGTGAGTTAGGAGGTTGGGGAGTTGTGGTGGAGAGGGGTCGGGACAGTGGTGTAGGGTTGTGGGTTATTTTATATTTTTGGTTGGTTTTTATTTGTATTTTATATTTTGATATTGTAAGCTGCCCTGAGCCCGACGTTGTCAGGAAGGGTGTAGTGAAAATTAAAATAATAAATAAATCTTCTGGCAGTTTAGTGTGTCCACTAGCCATTAACAGTGGTGCAAATACCATTCACTTCAGTGGGATTTTTGCTGATGTTAAGTGTTGGCACTGGCACTCAGGCTCATCCCTAGATTTTTAGCAGCCACAGAAAAATAAATTTTGTGGTCCCTGCAACCAGGAAATTACTTAAAATATAGAACATGTCTTAAGATTTTCTAGTGGGAAGTCAAACAGTTTAATATAGTTTCTTTAAGTTTTGCATGCATCCATCAACCAGTCACAGACATGTGGTGGGTCCTCTGGTCCTTATCACTCAAGTGTCCCAGGTTTTATGCGACACCCCAGATATTACAAGACTTCTCACAGTTTTGCTTTATAGAGTTTCTATGGGCCTTTTCAAATGGACTATGGTGGGTGGGTGGGATGGGTGTGTGGCCACGGTGGGTGTAGGTGGGTGTGTGCCTGTTCCCACACGCGCACACCCATCTCCATTCACAGAACAACCTGCATTGGAGTTGATTTCACCATGCATGGTTGATGGGTGGGGATGGGTGAAGTGTGGGGGGGTGCACGGACTCCCACCCATCCTCCGCAGCATTCCCACAGGGGCCTCCACCCATCTCCATGCAGCGAACATGCATGGAGATGGGTGATGGCATCTTGTGGTGAAAGGGCCTAAGAGGCTTGTCTTTGTACACTAATGATATGGTGAGGACAGGTGCATTCATGACTTTTGGCTTCCAGGCCCTGCCATGGTGTCAGTGGCAGATTGGAAGGGTTCCTAGATCCAGGTGTCAGTGGAAGACTGGAAGGGTTCCTAGTTCCAGGAGGTCCATCTGAGGGATCAGAAAGAATTGTTGGCAGCAGAGCCCCAAGGTTAGAGCCATTGTTCCATGAAATAGCATGGGGGAGTGCGATCCTGTGTAAATGTATGTCTGCCATCCTTAGAAAGCTAAGGCCCTGAATAAATGACCAACCTGCCCAATGAATTAGCCCTGCCAGCACTAAACCAACAGCAAACATTAAACAGTCAATGGCAAAAACTCCCATTGACTTTAATGGTGGAGGATTGTCCTGTAATACTTCTAAAGTGGTAGTCTGAGGCCGTTTTTACATGGACGCACCCCCACTGCCGCTGGTTGTGCGGGAGGGTGTCCAGGTAAATGCCACGGCAGTGGGTGGGGGGGATGGGTGTTTGTCTGTGAAAACAGCATGGGTGGAGTTGTGTGTGTGCATGCTCCCAACGTAAACCCACCACCATCCACCTCCACCCATCATCCACCCACGGAACCATCTGGCAAACTGGAGGAGGCTCCGTGGGTGGAGATGAGTGGAGGTGGGTGTGCACCCATAGGAATGGGAGCACACCCATGGTGGAAGCAGATTGATCCCCCCCCCCCCCGCTGCCCATGTAAAAAGGGCTTAGACTTGAAACTCAAGAATCACAGCACTGCACTTTCACCCATGCGGGAATGCATCTTTAGATCAGGAGAGAGGACGCACATGAAAATTGGGTGCATCTTTGGCCCTTTTCACATGAGAAGCCCCACTCATCTCCACGCAGTTTTGCTGCATGGAGATAGGTTGAGGTGCTCGTGTGAATGCTGCAGGGGATGGGTGGATTGCATGCGCGCTCCCACGCCTACACCCATCTCCACCCATCATCCACGCACAGAGCAATGGGCTTCAATGCCCGATGCTCCATGGGTGGAGATGAGTGGAGGTGGGTGGAGATGGGTGTGCGCCCATGGGAAGGGGCACACACCCACCTCCACCCACCGTGGCCACATACCCATCCCCCACCCACTGCAGTCCATTTAAAAATAGCCTTTGATCAAATGGGAATGCCCAGAGGCATGTGACTGAAGCTTTTATGGGTGTTTACCTTGACAATTGACAGCCCTTGTTGACAGCAATTGAGGACGATTGACACCTCTGTCAATCATCCTTGTAAATGTGCATGTTGTGAACCCTGCAGTAGCAGGAGGGGGCGGCCTATAATTTTAAATTAGTTAGTTAATTAATTAAATAAATAAATAAAAGCTTCAATCATGCGCCTCTGGGCATTTGCACGTGATCAAAGATGTGGCCGATTTGCATATGCGTACCCTCTCCTGTTCTTCTAAGGATGTGTTCCTGTATGTGTGAAAGCAGCCATCACATAAGTGGTGGGTGGGTGGATTGGTGTGCATCCGTGCAAACAGCATGGGTGGTGGGTGGTTGGGTGTGCATGCTCCCACACAACAACCATCCCCACCTATCTCCACCCATCACCAACCCACCCAAGCCATTTAACAAACTGGAGGAGGCTCCGTGGGGTGGAGGTGTGTGAAGGCGGGTGTGTGCCCATGGAAAAGGCTACACACCCACCTCCACCCACCACTGACACACCTATTCCCTCACCCACTGTGCCCATGCAAAAACTGCCAATATCCTGCACTCTTTGGCAGCCACGGCTCCCCCTGCAGGGAGTTATGGGTGGTGCCCCCCCAAAGCCACCGCAGCTTTAACAGTTATTTTTTTAAAAAAAACCGCCGCCGCTTATGACAGCTACAGCAGCCTCTGAGCTGCTGCAGAGGCTGCTGTAGCTGTCACTGAACTCGTTCTCCCTTCGGGGACCCACGCACTCCACTGGGAGAGGGAGTGGGTCCCTGAAGGAACAAAAAGGTTCAGCTACTCAGCCGCCCAAAGCGTTTTCCTATGGAAAACGCAATTTGGCAGCTGAACTCCTCTGTCCACAACACATATGGGACGTGCTGTGGAGGGAGGGGCTACAGCCTTCCATTGCGCTCAATGGGCGCAATGGAAGATCTCACCAGGGCGGTCACGCTGACAGCCCTGGTGAGATAGCTTGGCTCGGGGGACTGAGGAAGGGGGAGCAGCACACATGCGCGCTTCCTCCCTGCCTCAGTCCTCCGAGAGAGAGTCACGCTGCCTGCAAGTTCCCGGTGCTGCCGCTCCCGCTGCCTGCCATATGGCGCTCGGCTCCCCCCCATCCACCGCCAGGTAAGCTGACTGATCCTTCCCTCCCCCACCCTGTACCCGACCTCACCACCCCCAGGGGGGGATGGGTGTGGAGGGGGCCCCCCTCCTCCACCCATCCCCCCCTATGCTGAGCCTGTTTCCCCCCACTCCCACCCTGCACCCACCCCCACCCTACATCCCACCCCTAGGCTGTCCCCC
>QEPC01008891.1:222786-248226 GCA_003113815.1 Sphenodon punctatus | reverse complement strand
CATGTAGACTGTGTTTTCTTCCATCTGATGTTAACCCTGGGAACTCCTTGCTGCTGGGTTATGCCCTGGCTCCGCCTACCGTTGGCCTGACTCTGCCTACTGTTGCCCTGGCTCCGCCTACCATTTCCCTGGCTCCCCCCACCGCCTCTGCACCACACACCTGCCTGCACACCCAGCGGGGGGAGGGGGGGCGGGGGGGAGAGGGAGCTGTCTGTGCAAAAAAGGCCTTTAATTGAAATAAATAGATAAATAAAACAGAGACAGCAAGGACAGTCAATTTTAGGATTATTTTTTTCTCTTGAAAGACACAAGTGACAGAAGAATACATCACAAAAATAGCTATTAGACAGACACTACTTATAAAACACAATTATTTGTTTTAAAAAAGATTTCTATATTTAATTTTTATTGTTTATTTTTCTCTAACATCTCAAATGCGCACTGGTGGAAAAAAATAACAGATGCCAATTAACATAATTGAGTGTTAAAAAAATAACATTAATGTGTTGATTACTTATAATATATTCACCCAAATGTTTCATTAACTTACTAATGTAATATTAATGAGAAAAATAACTAAAATTTGCTGGTCCCAGCAACTGCAAACTGCCAGCTAATCATTAAATCCCATCTCTCCTTTCACTTAGTTTCATCTGCACAGGTTCCCTCCCAAATTCCCATTCACAGATCACAAAAGAACAATTTGGGTTACTTCAAGAATTAATTAGACATTTGCTATGAAAGCCACTAGAACAACTGCTCCTCCTGTGAGTTCATAAAGCTGTTTAATTTGCTCTTGTATTTTCATTCAGAGAAGCTGGCAACACCACAATAAAACACAGCATGCACAGATAGTAAGCCAAATTTCTTAGATAATTGTTCACTTTCATTTACTATGCTCATTTAAAAGATGCAAGCACTAACACCTTTTAACCTCTCCAATGACACAGCTGGGGCACTCTTCACACATAATACAGAATGACTTAGAATAATGCGCCCCTTTTCAATCTCTAAAGACTATTCAGGTTTAGATTTAAAGTCTGCACTTGCATTAGCAGGAGGATGAAAAAACCTCGCTTGTATACTTTAGCTTTCATTATGTTTATATCTTAACAGCTAATTGCCTGAAAAAAGGAACAGAAATACTGAGTGTGGTTTATTGAAATGTATATTAAATGTTGCAGAATAATCAGGAAACATATTTACAGGTTTCATCTTTCTTAATAGTTTTTAACTCCTTATTTACCAAGCTTGAATCGCTACTGGAATTTTGCAATCTGTCTTCAAAACAGTCTCCCTAATGGTTCTATTGAGCAGGGATAATACACAAGCTCCTGCAAGTAGGCACAGAACACAGAGCAGGCTATTGCATTCAGTCAAAAGAGCTTTTTGCAAGCTTTGGCTTAGTCAAATAATTTTAGCTTGGTAATAATTTTACTAAGACTTATGCTTGTGTCGTATGGAAAGCTGCTGAAGGACGAGCTTTTTGATTTTTTCCATCTTGCTCTAGAACACCAGAGCTAAACACTTCTTTTATATTGCTGGTATATTTCTCCACATTCACCCTCTTCTCATCTGGAACGCAGTGGCATCCCCTCTTCACCTAAAACATAAGAGCTCTTCTACATTTGCCAATTCAACATTCCCTGGAGGGAAATCCAACCTCTGATACTCAAATGGATGCAAATATTGGCTCTCTAGAATGCCAGCACTTATGTCCATCTGTTAGGGTGGCACTTCACCTATTTGCATGAGACAATGCCAACTTCACTAGGGCATAGGAGCCAATTACATATACGTTTAGAGTGATAGCATCCAGAAGGCAGAAAATGACTTGTGTTGAGTACAAAGATGTTGTCCTGATTGCAAGCTATGCCAAATAAGGGCCAAAAGCTTTATTAGAAGTGATCGCATCTGTTGATGCTGGTGGGCATTACGGAGCTTATCAAAAACCACTAAAGTCAAATGAAAAACTCTCAATAATATCAGCAGCCTTTGTATCAAGCCTTGCAATTAGGGCTTGACTCTCATCCTGCTAAATGGCAAAACTCTTATTGATTTCAACAACAGCAGGATCAGAGTTTTGGAAGTTATGTTTCTTATATCATTTTTCAAGACCGCATAAACAATGGGGTTTATCCCATTCCCCGTGGACCGGCATGCAGAGCAGACACGGTGTGCTCACACATATGCATGTGCCCCTGGCATGGGGCCTATGGTGCGCACACAAACTGTAGCACGCAAACAGCAGCGTGCATGGGGCATAGGATCGACCTCCCACCACCAAGAATTGCCACATAAAGAAATATAATGTATTTTTATATGTTTAAATTTTAAATCAAATACAGTCATAATTAAGAAAACAAACACCATGAAACATTGCTGAGTTGATGAGAAGAAATTGGGTTTTCAGAAAGAAGTTAAAAGCTTCTGTGAAATGACTTCTCTAGCCTCTGGCTGCAGTCCTAAAACCACTGATAACACTAACACACTGGTTATCAGCCAAGATTGCAGCCTCAGTTAGGGAAGGCAGCCTCCCTACTGGAGTTTTGAAAGGCAGGAATGGGAGTGCAAGACGCATTCATACACAATTTCTACCTACATTTCTTTAGCATTGGTTTCATAACTTCCCCATAAATACTATACAGGATGCAGACAGTCACTGGAATAAATATAAGAATAAATAATTGTGAAAACAGAGCTAAGTTTAAGATCGTTTAGTTAGACGTTTTGACTTCCACCTTCATCAGTAACACAGTTGAATTTTTTTAATTAATTGATTAATTAATTTATTATTATTATTATTATTATTATTATTATTAATAAGCATTTATATAGTACTAGCAATGTACCTGGTGCTTTACAAAGTAATTGAATAGACAGGGTCCCTGCCCTAGGACTTTCAATCTGAGAAACTGTGGGGGGGGAAGAGGAGACAAAGGAAAGGGAACAGAGGGAGAGACAAGGAGTGTAACCTTCATGAGGATGCGAGGTCCCAGGTGCACGTGCTTGGCTTGGTTACATCAAGACTGATGGCTGGTTGGTCCATGTGGTGAGGATATGAGTGCACAGACCTCAGGTAACAGATTGTACTGGATGGAGGGTATAAGCAGGGGTATAAGTAAGGGGTATCGGTTAGGTGAGGGGAGCAGGAAGTTGGGGAGGGCAGAGCGGAAGAGGTGGGTCTTGAGGAGGGATTTGCAGTTACAAAGGGAGGGAGTTCCAGGCATGGGGGGCACCTAGGGAGAAGGGACGAAGGCAGTTAGGGGAGCAGGGGAGGTGTGGGAGGGCGAGAGAGGGGACAGAGGAGGAGCGGAGTTTACGGACTGGAGTACGGAGAGAAATTAGCACAGAGAGGTTGGGGGAGCAAGGTTGTGAAGAGCTTTATAGGTGAAGACTAGGAGCTTGTGCAGGATTTGTTCAGGAAGGGGGAGCCAGTGAAGAGAAGAGAGGAGGGGATGCATGTGGTTGAAGCGACGGGAGAGGTTTTTGGATGGAGATAAGTGGAGAAAGGTGAGAGCGGGGGAGGCCAGTGAGAAGGAGGTTACAGTAATCGAGGCGAGAGATGACCAGGGCATGAACAAGGGTTTTGNCGGAGAGAAATTAGCACAGAGAGGTTGGGGGAGCAAGGTTGTGAAGAGCTTTATAGGTGAAGACTAGGAGCTTGTGCAGGATTCGTTCAAGAAGGGGGAGCCAGTGAAGAGAGGAGAGGAGGGGCTGCAGGTGGTCAATGCAACGGGCAAGGTGGATGACCCTGGCATGAGGTACCTTTAAAGGAGGTATTGTAAGCCAAGGTGACAGGTCTCCATACTGAAGATGGAGAGAGTTCTCAGGTAGGTGACACCCATATGTGGTTGCCATAATGCTATAAATAATACAAGAAAAGATTTTAAAGTTCACGTATTATCCTCTAAGTTGAGTACAATTGGGTGTTAGCGTGTCAAGTTAATTTCTTTGTTGATGGTTTTAAAATATTTTTTACTGTTATTGTATTGCTGTAAGCTGCCTCGAGATGCCTTAGGCATGAGTGGGTGACTAAAAAATGCTTTTAAATAAATAAAATAAATAAAAATAAATGCAGACATTTTCTCTAGCTTCTAGCAACACAGGGTTGGATGGCTTTTTCTATTGGAAAGATTTCTAAGGCCCTTTTTACACAGACACTCTCACACCCATAAAATGGGTGTTACAATTTATTATATATGTTGCAGGGTACCACTGCAGCCAATCACCATGCGCCCTGTGCACACATGATGCCTCCACCCAGCTCCTCTGGGTGGAGATGTGTGTTGGCCAGTGGGTGGGGAGCATTTCCCTGGGTGGAGATGGGTGGGTGTAAACACCACTTTCGATGGGTGTCGGTGAGTGTTTGCTCCCGGCAAACACACATCTCCACCCACACCCACCCATGGAGCAACCGGCAGTTGATAATAATTGATAATAATTGTAAAACTTATAATTTACAATAATTGCAAAGCTTTATAATAATTGTAAAGTTATTGACAATACCCATAAATTGTATAAATAATTGTAAAGTTATTGACAATGCAGTAGTATTGTCAATGGGTAAACTCAAACAAGTTATCCTTGAAGAATCTACCCACAGACCTCTAGTATGGTGGCAATACATTGATGACATCTTTTTAATGTCAACCACACACCACCTCCCCATCCCCTAGCCCTGCCCGCCAAACACCTCCGCAAAAAGGTCTTAAACCGTCTCTGGAAGTCACTCAGGCTCGGGCTCTAATGAACCTCTGGGGGAAGGGAGTTCCATAACATCGGGGCAGCAACCAAGAATGCCTCTCTGCGAGCCCTTGACATATGAATAAGACTAACAGAGGGCACCCACAGGGAGGCACTCCTGGCCAATCACAGGGGTCACAATGGGGCATGGAAGAACAGGTGATCTCTCAGATATGTGGGGCCCAGACCGTTTAGGGCTTTAAAGGTCAAAACCAGCACCTTGAATTGTGTCCAGAAAGCTATGCCAGTTAGGGATGGGCAAACGCAGTTCGGATGTTCGGAGTTCGGAGATCGGAGCAAACTCAGTCTGTTCGGACGTCCGAACTGAACTCTTGAATGACCCAACAGTTCGGTTGTGTCCGGATGAGTTCAGATGAGTTCTGGGGTAGGAAAAACACCTTTTCGGGGGCGGGGGGGAGAACCAAGTTTTGGTTTCGGTTTTGGCCAAGTTTCGGTTTCGGTCAAGTTTCGGTTTTAGTTCGGTTTTGATAGTGCTGTTTTTGGCTGTTTGGCCAAGTTCGGCCAACCCAAACTTGGCTGAACCGAACCATCGAACCTGAACTCGGGTTTCGAACCGAACGACTGAACATCTGAAGATCCAAACCGCATTCTATTTGCCCATCCCTAATGCCAGTGCAGACTACGGAACACCAGTGTAATGTGCTCCTGGCGCCTCTCTCCTGAAAGGAGGTGAGCAGTTTCCGAACAGTCACTAACAGCAGCCCCATGTAGAGCACATTGCAGTAGCCCATCCTCGAGGTGATGAAAGCATGGGTGACAGTGGTCAGATCAGAATCAAAAAGGTCGCAGCTTCCTCACCAGATGGAGTTGGTGAAAAAAGTGCTCATGGTCACCTCTGCAACCTGATAATCCAGGTGCAGCAAGGGGTCCAGAAGCACTCCAAGGCTGCAGACCTGATTGACCAGAGGGGACCAGACTCCATCAGTAATTATAAATACACACAAACGAATCTTGTTCTAAGTCACACAAATACATGCATATGTATCTAAAAGTAAAAAACAAAACAACAAAAGACCCACCCAGACCAAATAAAAACCCCTGAACTACAACACTACCAGTCAATAAAGAAAAACTCATAACTGATGACAATTTCCAAAATGAGGTATTCATTTTGGAAGTCACATAACCTGAGAATTGCAGACCTGAAGACTTCTTGAGAATATCCTTCTACTAGTTCCCATATATTTCTCTGGTAGTCTACAGCAGAAGTAACCTACTTGAAATCAACTGCTATGATTGGAGAAAGTGGAAGAAATGGTTTCAGAAGTATCAAATTTCTAAATTATGATTGAGGCTACTTAAATGGCTGACATCATGAGTTGTTCATTTAACTAAGATGTTAGTTTTTGCAAAATACTAAGCATTTGTATAATATGCTCTTGTCCACCTCTCCTTCCTAGAAGGAAGAATGCAACACTCAGCACTAATTAAAGCTTTCCAATGGAATATGAGAGTAGCCTATGCAGACTGCATTACTGTAATTTGTCCTTCTGGTTACACTGGCTATGGAGGCCACATCTGCATTTGACAGTAAAAGTCACAAAACCTTGGTCAGTAGAAATACAAGATGACATATTTGAGTACAACTGATACGTGGAAATCTTTTGCTAAGGATTATCAATCTTTGGCCCTTTCCGCATGGACACCCTCCCTCCCATATATGCAGGTAGGTGGGTGGTGGGAGGGGGCATCCATGGGATCACCACGGCATGTGTGTGTGTGTGTATACTCCTGCGCTCCACCCACTGCCCAGGCATGGAGCAATGGGTGCCAATGGTGGATGCTCTGTGCGTGGAGATGGGTGGAAGTGGGTGGATGTCTGTGGGACCGGCTGCCAATGTACCGCCCACCCGCCGTCACTTCCATGCATCCCCCATGATCTCTGGACCACAGAAACCTGAATGGAAGGTGAAGTTAAAACCACTGCTAAATCCTCAAAAGTTATTCCAGCTGATAAACCCAAGTATTCCTAATTCTGATATTCTTCATAATTATTCCTCTAGTAGTCTACAGGACTGGTAGGAACAAGATTATTCCTGTATTCTGCAATTCTTCATAAAACCTAGTGTATTTTCTTTACTATAACTAGATCTAATATTGTTTCTTACAATATTTATACTCCTGTGCTTGATGGGAGCTCAAGCAAAGTATCTTTTCTGTTAGCTGTAGGTGAGCAGCTACTGGAAAACTACTATGTGCTAGAATTGCGGTTCCCCATCTCTGCTGCTAGATGGTCTATGGGTACTGTTGCTCTATATATACCATGTAGAGCTTTTCATAAAATTTAAAAAACACCCATGATTAATTGCCAAGCTGCCCAAGCATATAAAAAATAGAGGTGTGCACCAGGGGTTCATGTCGTTTTTCTTTTCATATTTTCATTTTCGTTATTTAAATCTGTTGTTTTTGTTTTCATAAATATCAATTTTTTGTTTTTGTTTTCCATTGGTTTCAATGGAAAACACATTTTTGGCTTTCATTTTTTTATTTTTCATTATGTTTGGCTGAAACATGGTATTAACATACCTCCAATGGAAGGCATTAAGTATACCAAATTCCAAAATGATTGGATAAAGGAATCCAATTGTATAAGCAGTTGAATTATATAATTTTGAAAATATCTTCATATATTATTAGCTGTAACTTCTTTGTCTCACATTTAATGTAGATGAAATGTGGCAGGTTTAAACCCCTTCTCACATTACCTATCTCTAACAACTTTCAGAAGGATTGGACAAAGGGTCCTGGTGGTATAAACAATTAACTTATAAATGTATGTCTGACTGTAACATATTTGTAGTCCAACCAGTGTACATGAAATTTGGTAGGACTGTATATCACACTTTTATTATTATCTCTGCCAAATATCTGAAAGATGTGATAAAGGGTCCCAATTTTATATACCTGCACAGCATATGCAGAGAAGGAGCCTATGCCAGGGATTCTCTACGTGTCACTGTGATATAATATCGGTTTGTGATGAAAATTGGCCAACAGAAATGTCAACCAAATATCCTCATTTTGTGCTGTGACCATCCCAAAATCTCTCCCCCACTTGTTACTGGGAAGTCAGAAGCATCTGTTTAGGAAAGAACCAATAGAGATTATCTTATGTCCTCTGTCACAGTGCTGCAGAATGTGACTGTGATGATAATTGGCCAGCTTGGATGTGTAAACTATGTCTCCTGATTGCTGAGATGCTATCCCCAAATTCCCAGTTACATCTCTTCTATGCCCGCCTCAGGACTGCTCCCTATGCCCGCCTTGATGCCACTACCAATTGGTCCTGTAAAGCTGGAAGCATGCAGTAACTGGCCAGTGAATATGTCTGACAGTCTTTTGGGTTGCTCCACATCCTCCCTCCTACAGCCTCCCTCCCCCTGCCATGCCAGGTGCCTGCCTCTGACTGCCACTGCATGTGCTGCTATTTATCTGAACAATGGTCTTCAAGGGGACAACTTCAGTTGCTTATAAAATTGGGTCCCTTTATCAAATTGTCCTGTAGTTTGGCAGAGATGACAGGGAAAGTATGTAATACATTCTGCCAAGTGTCTTGTAAAGAGGATGGGATATAAAAATGTTATAGCTGGAAATGGACCCTTTATCCAATCTTTCTGAAAATTGGCAGGAATGTTAAACTTTTGGAGGGACATAATAGCCATGAAAATTGGATGGAAGATAATGAAGGTGTACACATAGATGTTTATGGAGGTTTTCTTAAAATAACAACAGTCAATTGCTTCTAAAATCAGTTCCCTTTATCTAATCTTTTCAAAAATTGGTACATGTAGTGTCCTCTGTTGGGGATATAAGCTCCTCAAGTTTCATTAGAATGAATAAAAATCAAAAAAGCTATAGCCGGAAATACATTTTTCAGGTTCCCCCCTTTATTTAAAAAACAAAACGTCATTTTCATCATTTCTATTTTCATCATTATTATTATTTGTTGTTCTCGTTATTGCAATAACGATAATGAAAATGACAATTTTCATTATTGTTATTGTAATAATGAAAACTACATGCACACCCCTAATAAAAAGGTTTAAAGTCAAGGGATGAGTATTCAAAGTTGGTAAGATATGTACTGCATTTCAGGAACAAGTGTTTTCTTTTGACTGTCATGAAAATAGGAAAAAACGTATGAAGGGTAGACGGGACTTGGAATAAATACTGAAAATACTACACTTAAAACTTTCCAGTACTGCTGGGAATTTTCTCTCTCCCTTTTTTTGGTGCTTGTAACATTACTTCAGATTTTCTTTTTTTAAAAAGCTAGTATTGGCTCAAAGTTTTAATTATGCATCTGTATGGGCACTAGGGACAACACTTAGTACTGGTCATTTACGTAGCAGTCCAACCAATCAAAGCAGTTTGCAGTCATTACCTCCTCAGTTCTCACAACAGCACAGTGAGGTAAGTACACGACTATTAATATTTCCTTCCTTCACATGGAAAGGAAAGATTGAGAGAAAGTAACATATGCACCTCCAACAAGCAGTTCCATGGCTGTGCCAGGATTTCAGTCTATGACTCACAGCTCCATCCAGTGTGCTCTATCCAGTAGAAGCTAAATACATCCATGTACAGGTTTTGCGTTGTCCTACTTCAACATTGTACAACAGATTATGTTTCACAATTAAAATGAACAAAGATTTGCCAATAGGCCACATAACAGATCATTAACCAAACATCCATATTCAGGTGCACTGTAGATTTACTGGGCCACTACACAGAACATTAGCACTAGAGATAATAGCCATTGATTAAAAACTGACACATGGATCATTTGTTCTGGTTTTTAATTTGCTCAAGGTTCCATCCCACACCTTTGAGACCCACATAACTTTCTATTTCTGGATCATAGAAAAAAAAGTCTTAGCATCATAAGCACATATTCCAACCGTATCTATTTATGTAGCATGTCAGTTGACCGGTTCCTGCCCATATAATATGGACATAAAATTTCACCAAGCCCATGAAATGATTTGCTTCAAATTATTAAGCCACTTTGTTCACTATTTATTATGGCAATGCTGTTTACCCTGTTACAGTAGTTAAGGTTATTTCAGCAAATTTATTTTAAACATAACACATGGAGGAACTTACAACCCTGACTGTAAAATATTACTTCAAGTACAAACCTTGGATAAGAGATTTCATCATACAGTAAATATTTCTTAATGCTTGGTTTAAAGATGGAAACTTCCTTAGTAGGTAAGAAAGAGAAAAAAATAGCATTTTCTGCCACTACCAGGATTGATGTGGATGGAAGTGGAAAACAAATGAATGAATGAAAATTAATTAATTAATTGGACCTAATCTCCCTACGCACTCCTGCACGCGCTCTCCGCTCTTCCTCTGTCCCCTCCCTCACTCTCCCTCGTTTCTCCTGCTCACCTAACTGCCTTTGACCCTTCTCCCTCGCTGCCCCCCATGCCTGGAACTCCCTCCCTACCCACGTTTGCCTTGCCCTCTCCCTCTGCTCCTTCAAATCCCTCCTCAAGACCCACTTTTTCCTTGCCACCTTTCCCAATGCCTGCTAGTCGTTCCCCATATACTTACTGTCTGCCCTCCTCTGCAGACTGCTGCAACCAACCTGATTGTAACCAAGCCAAGCACACGCACCTGAGACTTCGCATCCACCTGAATGTTTGTTTGTCTTCTCCCCTGTCTCTCCCACTGTCCCCTCTCCCTGTCTCCCTCTCCTCTTTTAGATTGTAAGCAACAGGCAGGGACCGCAACTATTTCTATGTTCTGTACAGCACCAGGCACATGGCTGGTGCTATATAAATGTTTATAATACTAATAATAAGGCAGCATAAAACCGCTTGTATTCACAAACTGCAGACATGCCGCATCTGCAGATGCTGGCAGCAGGTAATGCGGAATCGCAGAAATATTGAGGGGAAGTCGGTGGCAAGACACATTAAGTGCCAAGTTCTTGGAATGGAATGGCGGCACGGTAACAGCTTCTGCCGCTTCAGCCCTAGGAGCGAGTGGTCAACAGTGTCGAAGGCAGCAGAGAGATCAAGGAGGACAAGAATAAAGTAAAGGCAGTTGGATTTAGTCACAAGAACACCGTTGGTGATCTTAGCCAGACCAGTTTCAGTGGAGTGAAGGGGGCAGAAGCCAGATTGGATGATGCGGTCAGGGGTTTATGCTCCCTAGAACTCCCCTTAGGAATCAGGGTGAGTAGAGACTAGAGTTCAGGTTTCTCTAGGTTTTGTTATCACAGCTTTCAACATGCAAAGTTAACTGTCATATGTTCCTTCTATGTTATCATCATTCAGGATGAGTGGTCCCATCAAAGAGAACACAAATATGGATCATAGGCAGTAGTACACTTTCCTGGGCTGCTGTGTGCCTCACATCTGGCTTGGAGCACTAGACCAAGATTTTTAAGTCAGGTGGCAAGGCCTGCATTATACCAGCTCCTACCGTGTCTGAAGCCTAAGTTATTGGGAGCTTAGCTGACGAATCGGTAATACTTCCCTGTGTGCCATTGAACCTTGTTTGGCTGAATACCTGTTGTGGTGTTGATTTAATAAACTGTTTCTGCCTTTTATGTCCAGAACTTCGTTTCTTGCCTCATTTGTGTTGCCCGTGGGGGTGCAAAAGACCAATGGAAGATGCAAAGGCTATATTAGGTAATTGATTCCACAGTAGTGTATACTATTTCTAGGTCCCAGTGATGGATGTATCAATATAATGTGAGGTACAAGGAACTACCATGAGGTGGGAACGCAAACAGATTAAAAGCTGCAGTCAAGGAATAATAATTAATGGATTGATGTCAAACTTGTAGAACGTATCAAGTGCAGTTCCACAAGGGTCTGCCATGGTTCTAGTGTCTTCAACATTTTTATTAATGACTTGAATAAAGGAGTGGAGAGTATATTTATCAACTTTGCAGATAACAAAATAACAGGAAGGATTGTGAATGTTTTGCTGGGTAGGATTAGAATACAGCATGATCTTGATAAATTGGAGAAGTGGACGGAAAGCAATAACGTGAAATACAACAAAGGCAAATGTAAATTATTACACCTAGGAAAGAAAAATCAAATACACAGTGTGGGATACCTGACTTGCCATAGCTCTGCTGAGAAGGATCTGAGGGAATGGGTAACCACAAACTGAATATGAGTCATTAAATATGATGCTATTGCAAAAACATCAGTCTCTGAGATGGCTCCCAATAGCATTCCAAGCACAGTTTAATGTGCCGGTCTTGACATATATAGATCTAAATAGCCTGGATTCTGCATATCTGAAAGACCACATCCTTCCCTATGTCTATCATGGCCTCTGAGGTCAGCCAGGAGCACCCTCTTGCAGGAAGCATCCATCCATCAAGTTTGTAGAGCAAGGGCACATAATGAGAGGCATTCTTGGTAGCTGCTTGCCTGCTTCACAGTTATGTAACACCTCACCTTGGAGTTTTGTCTAAGTTCGAGCCTGCTCATTTTCCATAGGTAATGTAAGACCGGTTATATGGTCGGGTATTTGACAGGTGGGGATAGGGAATGGAGAGATTTGGGATGAAGGATTTTAATTGGAATTATTTTAAGTCTTTGATTTTAACTGCATTTTATATTTATTTAGGTATTATAACCTGCCCTGAGCCTTTGAGATAGGGCAGGCAGGATAAAAGTTCAATAATAAAATTCAAAAGACATATACCATTTTGAGTTGCGTTAGATCAAGAATGGGGAACCTCAGGCCTTGGCGCCAATGTAGCTAATTTTCATTTGGCTTCTTTCCAGATCCTGGATCTAGTTCCTACCCCTTAGTACTGAAAGACTGAGCTCAGGGAAAGGGACCAGAAAAAAGGGTATGCATGCATGGATGGGTGACAGATCCATAGCACAGATCCAGGATCTAGACCTTTATTTTCTTGAGTGCACCCCTCAAGCATACTCCCCCAATATCTCTGGGTCTTCAGAGCTTGTACTAATTTTCAAAGTGACCCCTGGGAGGAAAACACCTCCCTAACCCTGCATTAGATGAAGCATTGGGTGATTTCAGACGTTACGGCTGCCTGAATTGACCGCGGGCCATGGGGTGGTTCAGACCACGGGCGGAGGTCAAGGGGTGGGCGAACAGTCATTCCCCCCTTCCCCCCCACCCGTGGGGAACAAGACATCATGGCCCGCGGTCAATTCAGGCGGCCATCATGTTTGTTGGCTCACCCAACCACGGAGGGGGCGGGGCCATGCGGTGCTGTGTGTGGCCGCATGGCCCCGCCCCCTGCGTGCTGCCGTTGGCCCGCCCCCCAGCGTGACAGGCAGGAGGTGCGGCCTATCCGGCCACACCGCCCGCCCAGGACTGTGAAGGCAAACCCCGAAGGGTGAGCAAACAGACGTGATGAACCTTTCACCACGGCCGTGGTGGCCTTTGACCATGCTTCATTACCTCTGGGTGGTGAGAGGTAACGAAGCGTGGTCAATGCAAACGCGGCCCACGTTCGACTGTGATGAACATCTGGCGGGTGGCGAACAGACGTTCACCGCAGTTGACCACAGCCCACGTTTCACTGTGGTCGTGGTGGGGTGAATATTCAACCCGTCATGTCTGAAATCACCCATTGTATCCAAGACTTGGGAAGTGATAGTACCAATGTACTTGAACTGCTTCGGTCTCAGCTAGAATATGGCTCCTAGTTTTGGGCACCAGATTATAAGAAGGATGTAGATATTTAGAGGAGAAACATGTTCAAATGAGAGCAACAAAATGACAAATGATTTAAAATGGAAAATATATGAAGAAAGGCTGAAGGAACTGGCATATTTAGACTGGAGAAAAGATGTCTAAGGAGGGCATGATAGCAGTTTTCAAACAGCCAAAAGACTGTCAGAAAAAGAAATTTGCTCCGAAGATAAGACAAAAGGGAATGGGTTTAAATTACTGCTAGCTATATTTTGATTAAATACCAAACTTCCTATCACTTTGGCAACGGAACAATCTGTTGTCAATCCTTATCTCCTTAATTGGAGAGTTCTAAGAAGACAACATCTGGATAAATATACAGGTCAGGGATGGTTTAGAGCAGATATCTAGCCTGGGTGGCTGGGCGTTAGCATGGATTCCTTCTCTGACCACTGCTGTCCAACACATCCCATAGCAGCTGGCAGCCCGGCCCCAGGGCAGTAGTGGGCGCACACCTGGTGGTGACAGACCAGACATGCAGGTGAGTCCTGGACTAAAGCGGACTATTACATGCTAATTTCTCAAGTACAGGAGGTTGGACTAGATGACCCTTTAATGTACTTTCTGTTGTAACTGGTGTGACAGTCCTATGATGTGACAATAAAAGACTAATAATCTATTCATAGAAAAACTATGCAGAAAGTACACTCCCTGGACACCTCAGAGTTTTCTTTCTGCAGTGGCTGTCCTTGAAAGGGACTGATTCTACTATAGACCTCTGTGAAGAACAAACTAGTCACTTTGTTGTTTTAGTATGAAACTTCAGAGAGCAAATGCTATGGTAAATGCACCTTAATCTTTCTTAGATTTGGCTATTTACAAACAGACTGCAGGGTCTGATAAGGAAATTAGAAGTTTGTTTATGAAAGCATATCTGCTTTTGGAAGAAACCACAATATTTTCCAAAATTTCAAATTGTCTCCCTGATACTATACTCCCTGCACAATTTCAGGCCTGTGATTTGGTTTCTTATGTGGCAGTGGTAAAGATTACTTAAAGAGTCTCTTCCTTCTAACACTGAACAAAAACTTCTCTTAAGGGAAAAAGTAATAAATTTAAACCAAGGGTGAAAAGGCCACTTTAGCCTGTAATAGACTGCCTTAGCCCAGACCTTACCTGAATGTCTGGTCTGTCACTACAAGATGTTCACCTGCTACTGCCCTGGAGCAAGCTGCCAGCTGCTACAGGATGTGTTGGATGGCAGCGGTCGGAGAACCAGCCTATGCTAAAGCCCGGCTGCCCAGTCTAAAATGGACTGGTGGTCTCCCTTCCATCTGTTAGGGACCTGCCCCACCCCTGGGGGCCATCAGCTGTTTGGTGCATGCACCCAGTCCACCAAAGAGTTGATGGAAAGGCCTCCAGGACTGACCAGCCATCAGCTCTTCAGCAGCAGCTCTTCCTGGGGGGCTGAACCTGCTGAGCAGTAGTGGCCCAGGAGTCCTGTCCCATGTGGATAACTTCCAGTGGCATAGAGGGACCTGTGACAGCATGGCAACTCCCACGTCCAGGTTATGGGGGGAGGGCTGCTTGTGTGAACAGTCCTCCCCACCAACCTGAGGAGTTGCAGCTGCAGTGGTTCACCCCGGGGTGGCACAGAGAGGCGCCTCACTGCTGTCGTGTCTGTTTTCACCCCAAATAGAATGCCTTTAACTTTCTCCATTCCTCTTTCTCACCAGCTTTGTACTGCAGTTTGAAAGAACCCATCACGTATTTTCAGTCTTTCATCTGTTAAGTGGTTTGTAAAAGAATCTTTATCCTTTCCAAGTAGGATGAGTGAGTGCTGCTTTCATTCCATTTGCATAGTTTTGCCGAGCTTTATAAAATATATTTAACTTAAACAAAAATAATAAATGCTTTGCAAACCTGTGCACAATGTAATAGAAAGGCACTTACCAGACTAACTATTATCTTGTTTCATGGTCCAGCAGTGTAGCTGCAACGTCAACAGACTGTTGTATAAGTGGAATCCAGTGATCCAAGTGTGGCTGGATAATGATTTGCTGAATGCCTAGTTATTACTGGGGACATTAAGCATGCATTTCTGGAGTTGAAGAAATGTTGTCAAACTGACTTGCAGGTCACCTTTAAATATCACAGTATACTCAGTTGTTGTCCTCCTCCCCTTTCTACTGAGTTTTTGCTCTGAAGTATGAGAGAGAGAGAGAGAGAGAGAGAGAGAGAGTGAAGGATTGGCCTTACGAATTGCAGGGCCCAGGGTGGGGGAGAAATATGGGGTCCTATTCTCCGGGGGCACTCCCTGGCTCAGGGGGCACTCCCCAGCTGTTTCTGGGGGTGCTACCCGGGCCTGGGGTAGGGAACGGGCAGAGGGGGCACTCCCCTCCACCCATCCCCAAGTCCAGTCATTTTGGGGGGCACAGCACTTACTCCATCCGCCGCCACCATCAACAGCCTGGGCCCCATGCCAGGCCCACTCACCGGTTCCCTGGGTCGGGCAGGTGCCACAGCAGCAGATTAAATCTGCTGCCACACCCACCACCACTGGAAGTTGCCAGGGAGTGAGGGAGAGGTGGGGCCTCTCCCTCTCCCTCACTCCCTGGCCGAGACAGATAGTGGCTGGGAGTTGGGGGCCCTGAGCATGGGGGGGGCCCTGAGCATGGGGGGGGGCCCTCAGGAGCGGGACCCAGGGCGGCTGCTCCAAACCACCCCATGGTAAGACCATCCCTGAGAGAGAGAGAGAGAGAGAGAGAGAGAGAGAGAATATTGCAATTCTGATAATAAGGATCACATTATCCAGCAGTTTAAATATATTTATAATTCTATGCAAGTTACTGGGAAACATACCAGTGTGCTAAATGAAAATCTAGTCCCAAGACTTTGAGAAAAGGCCTTGCAGAAGCTCCTTGGCTTAATTTAGTTAATGACAGTTTCTCCACAGCTGCTTTCTGTCTTCCTAAGGCTTAGCACAGATCTAACTCTGAATCTAAGCATTCTGATGAACCCACAGTACCTGAAAGTACAAGGAGTTTTATTTTTAAACTTTAAATCGACAGTGCCAGAGAGAGCAGCCACTGTTGAATGAATGAACCTGGTAAACCCCTCTGACCTAGGCCTTAGCTGAAATCACTTGCTGGGTCAGGAAGCAGGTTCCCATGGTCTCCAGAGATCAGCGCCAGAGAAAACGGACAGCATGGGATGGCTGGAGAGAGCAACCTGTGTGACTCTGGAGGAGGTTCTAGAGCAAATTGAAAAACTAAATACTAACAAATCACCAGAACTAGATAGTACTATTATTCATCCTAGAGTTCTGAAGGAACTCAAATATGAAATTGCAGACGTACTATTAGTCATTTGTAACCTACTGCTAAAATCTGCCACTGTACCTGAGGACTGGAGGGTGGCAAATGTAACCCCAATATTTAAAAAGGGATCCAGACGTGATCCTGGAAACTACAGACCAGTAAGCTTGGCATCTGTGACAGGTGGAAAATGGTGGAAACTATAATTAAGAACAGAATTGTTGGACATGTTGCTAAACATGGCTTAATGGGGAAGACTCAACATGGATTTAGCAAAGGTAAGTCATGCCTCACTAATCTCTTGGAATTCTTGGAGGGTGTAAATAAGCATGTGGACAAGGGAGACCCGGTAGATATAGTGTACCTGGATTTCCAAAAAACATTTGATAAGGTCTCACATAAAAGCCTCTTGAGAAAATTAAAAAGTCATGGGATAGGAGATGGTGTCTTACTATGGATCAGTAACTGGTTAAAGGATAAGAAGCAAAGAGTAGGACTAAACAGTCAGTTTTCACAATGGAAAGATGTAAAAAGTGGTGTGCCCCAGGGATCTGTATTGGGACCGGTGCTGTTTAATGTATTCATTAATGATCTGGAAAAGGACATTAAGAGTGAGGTGATCAAATTTGAAGATGACACCAAGTTACTCACGGTAGTTAAAACACGAGCAGACTGTGAAGCACTGCAACAGGATCTTATGTGACTGGGTGCCTAGACATCTAAATGGCAGGTGAGATTTAATGTGGACAAGTGCAATGCAAAGTGATGCACATAGGGAAAAATAATCCAACCTATGAGTACACAATGCTGGGTACTAAGCTAGGAGTTACCATTCAAGAAAAGGATCTGGGAGTGATTGTGGACAATACATTGAAATCATCAGCCCAGTGTGCAGCAGCAGTCAAAAAAGCAAACAGAATGTTAGGAGTTATTCGCAAAGGGATAGAGAATAAAACTGAGGAGGTCATAATGCCGCTATACAAATCAATGGTGTGACCACACCTGGAATATTGTGTGCAGTTCTGGTTCCCACCCCCCTCAAAGAAGACATAGCTGAACTAGAAAAGGTACACAGAAGGGCAATGAGAATGATAAAAGGTATGGAATGGCTTCTGTACAATGAGAGGCTTGACAACTGGGTCTCTTCAGCTTAGAGAAGAGAAGATTGAGAGGGGACATGATAGAGGTTTTTAAAATCTTGAGTGATGTGGAACCAGTAGATAGGGAATGGTTATTTACCCTCTCAAATAGTACTAGAACTAGGAGACACTCCATGAAACTAGCTGCCGGCAAATTTAAAACAAACAAAAGGAAGTACTTTTTCACTCAAAGCATAATGAACTTATGGAATTTGTTGCCAGAGGATGTTGTCACGGACAGTAGTATAGCTGGGTTTAAAAAAGGACTGGATAAGTTCTTAGAGAGTACAGGTCCATTAATGGCTATTGACCGAGTAGCTTATGGGATGAACTTCTTACTATCGGGAGCTGGGAGTGAACAATGGGGAATGGATTGCCCATTGTGACTGTTGGTTCTTCTCCCATGGGATTGAGTTTGGCCACTGTCCGAGGACAGGATGCTGAGCTTGATGGACCATTGGTCTGACTCAGTAAGGCATTACTTATGTTTTTATGTGGGACAACTTGACCTGGTAAGCCCCTCTGATTCAGCTCCTTGCTGAATTCAATTGCTGGATCAGGAAGCAGAATTTCAGGGTCTTCTGAAGACTGCACCAGGGAGCTTCAGCAGTCTGTGAGGAACAGCCCATGGAGGCCAGGTTGAGGCGGAGACTGCTGAGCGTCAGAGAGCAGTGGCAGCCTCCGTGGGACAACCAGGGTTCTGTGAACTGAACATATCCCAAAGAACCATGAGTGGGGTGAAGGGTTTTGGGAATGCAGAACCGTGACTCTGCTGTAACTCTGGACTCTTGCTCTGATAGTCAGATTTATGTGTTGGGAACTTTGTCAGTACCTTTGTGTTAATACTTCGTTAATTCCTACCTTTGACTAAAGCTCCTTTGTTCACAACCTAGCTGGAGTGCTTGCAAGTGGGAAAAAGTAACAGCCTGCCAGGCTGCCCAGTAAAATTTAGTGTCCCAGATTTCTGGGAGGGAGCTCTAGTCAGTGTGTTTAGTTGTTCCAACCCCTTGAAAAGGTTACTAACCCAGCCCTTCTTGCCACAGATGCCATTGGCATAAGGGTCACATGTATTTATTAAGAAAAGACCATACCAGTAATGAACACGTTTGTTTTAAAAATAAAGGTGTTTTTGTTGTTGTTTTACTATTCATAAACACCACTTGCTGTGGGTGTAGGTGCATGCATGCTCTCGCACAAAACCCATCTCAACCGACCACCCACCCACAGAGCAATCGGCAGTGGAGTCCGTTGCTCTGTGGGTGGGTGGTGGGTGGAGATGGGTGTTGCGCGGGAGCATGCACGTACCTACACCCACTGCATGTGGTGTTTCCTCAGACGCCTCCACCCATCTTCACCCAGAGAAATGCACCCCACGCACCGCAAGTGGTGTTTACACAGATGCCCCCACCCAGCGAAACTGGATGGCGGCATCTCATGTGAAAAGGGCCCATGTTGCAGGGGTGCAGTGTTGCCCTGTAACATGTCATGTATAATAAAATGTAACACCAATTTTATTGGTGTTAGAGTGTCTGTGTAAAAAGGGCTTATGTGAAAAGGGCCTAAGTTAAATAGCTATTTGTTAGTCACTACCCTACCCAATGTGACTGGGTAGTTAAGCTTTGTGGCAATCATGCCAAGGCTCCTGAGTTTTATTCCTATCCATCCAGTCCCTGTTAGTTTAACAAGCAGCACCTTGTTTGTTACCTTACAAAGCAACAGGTTGGAAGAAAGGAAAGAGTGAAGTGCGTAGGAAGAAAACTCAGGAGAAGTGATATTCAAAAACTCACAAGCTTCTGTGCTCCAGCTTAGCAAATATTCCTGAACACTACCAGCCATCCTGGGGCTAGCACACTTGAGTGGGAAGAGTGCCAAAACTAAGGGGGAGGGACAGTTCCCTTCTTCTCCATCTCAGAGGGTAAGTGTCCCCTCTACTCACCCCATTTCTGTGCCCATGCTATTTGCATTATGTGTCAAGAACTTTGACATATGTTCTTGCTTTCTGGTCTTATCTGGTCTGTCATCCAGACTGGCAGAGGAGGTTCATACGGGCAGTTGGCTGCACAAATGCCTACAATGTATTTGCATAAATAAATTCTCAACAAACTTGTCTGATCTGATGCTGTCTCTTTCTATTAATTTTGCTACATACAGAAATTATTATATAAACATTAATAAAAAAGGAAAATAAAAAGGGATCATAGATACTGTTCAGAAATTGTTCTGTTCTGCTTTTGTTTCACTCCACCTCCTGATCCTTTCAGGGGGGGAAGCTACAATAGGTGTAGCACGTACCGTGGCACCAGGTCCCACAAGCCTGGGAGACTGACGTGCATGTAGAGTGAATATGCACACTAGAGTGGAGTGCTCCAGCATGGGGCCAATTCCACCTTTTGCACCATTCCCACCTCGCTACACCCCTAGATCCTTTTCAGTTACATGAAGGGATGGTTGAATCAAAAGAAAAGGGGAAACTATGTAGGGAAGGGACTCTTCTAGTTCCGAGATAGGGTGTTTTTAAACAAGCAAGCCTTGAGAGGGTGGTCCATGGCCACAGAGTGGCACAGCTGTGAAGCAACCACGCCATGGGGTGAGTGGAGAGTGGAATGAATGGGGTGGGATTCTAATGGGCTTCTCCCAGGGTGGCCACCACAGCCAAGCAGGCAGCCTGCATGCACTCCCACTACAACGGACCAGTCCTGCAAACAAGTAATACAGGTAGCCATCCCCCCTCTCTCCTATCTGGCAGCAACACCCACTCCAAGCCCCACCCAACTGTCCACCCTCTGCTATGGCACACAACTGCAGACACCATGGAAACATGAAACCACAGCAGCCAGTAACCCCTTCCTGTTCATGACCAGCAGGGCTGCTGAAGTTGCTGGCAGTCCTGGGCAACGCAGGCGCATACTGGGAGGGACAAGCAGGAAGATGCTGTCCGAGCTGCTGTCCTCCATGGCATTGGCTATTCTCTCATGCATTGCAAACCCCACAAAACTAAAAAACACCCCAACATCCTCTCCCCCAATCTATCCCTGCCCACTGAATGCCTGGACAAATAAAAAGGTCTTACAGTGACTATGGAAAACATTCAACTAGGGCTCAGGCAAGCCTCCAAGGGAAGGGAGTTCCAAAGCTGTGGGGCAGCCACTACAAATGTCTCTCTGTGGGCCTGAGTCATATGAAACTGGGCTACTGATGGAACTCGCAAGAGGGCACCCTCGGCAGTTCTTAAAGGCCACGTATCTGAAGCCGGTCCTTCAGTTACGTAGGTCATAGGTTGTTAGGGCTTTAAAGGTCAAAACCAGCACCTTGAATTTTGCCCACAACACTATAGGCAGCAAGTGCAGACTGTTAAGCACTGGTGAAATGTGCTCCTGGCGACCCACTCCCATCAGAAGGCAGGCTGCCTTATTCTGTACCAGCTGCAGCCCCTGAACAGTCTTTAAGGACACCCTCACACAGAGGTCATTGCAGTAGTCCAGCCTTAAGGAGGCACAGATGATGGTGGCCAAATCCCCATTAGAAAGAAAGGAACACAGCCTTCTCACCAGATGGAGTTGGCAAAAGACACTTCTGGCAACAGCCGCAACCTGAGCTTCTGTCGCACCTGAGGATCCAGGAGAACCCTAAGGCTACATACCTGAGTAGCGAGGGGAGGCAGAACCCCATCAATGTTGGGATTCCCAATCTCTCCCAGACCACGGAGCTGGCCAGCCATCATCACCTCAGTCTTGTCTGGATTCAGCTTCAGAGGGCTTACTGGCATCCAGTCCCCAATAGCAGCCAGGCACTGGATAAGCACCAAGACTGCAGGGCCAGGGTCGGATGAAAGGGATAACTAGATCTGGGTGTCATCCACATATTGAAGACAACACCCCCCAAATGTATGCATGATCTCGCCCAACGTCTTAGTACACATGGAACAGGAAGAGCAACAGGGTAGAACCCTGTGATGTCCCACAAGAGAGGGGGTATGCCACAGATTTGGTATGCCACAGATTTATTCAAGATTTAAAAAGAGCATAGAAAAGTTGACATATTGCTAATTTTTAAAGCTATTTTTAATGTGCTACATTGGCCTTTAATTAAGCCAAACTAAGAAAGAATAGAGACAAAAAGCTGTTCAGAGACATTGGGAGCAAAAGTCAAGCTTCTTGTGTGAAGCAGCATCCATATCCCTGTCAAAAAAATCCACTTAGGGATTTTATTCCTGCCTCCTTGTATTGCCATGAGATGGAATTTCCCCCCACTACATCCTTAGTTATCCAGAGAAGAGTTAAACTTTAAGTAGATAGTTCAGGAGGAAGAGACACGCAATAAAAAGTTCCAACTTCACCACTAAAGACTGACCAGCTGCTATTAGAAAATTACAGTTATGTTGAGTGGACACCCAACTGCCATAAGACTATATCCGTGAAGCAGAGCAGACACTTGTGGTACTGAAACAGTGGACAGGGACATTAAAAAGTCTAGTTGAGAGATGATAAACTTAAGAATTCGATTCTAAGTTCAAACAGGCATGAATGCTGTTTTAGTCAATGGAGGAGTTGTGGTTATGTGGCTGTGTACATGGGATCACCGTTGGGGAAAAACTTTCTCTGGAGGTGGCTTCCAACTGCATGCTGTTGAGGTTTTTTTTTACACTTTCCTCTAGTTCTGGAGTAGTATGGTTGATTATAGTAATTCCTACATTTCTAAAAAAATCAGATTCAAAGTGCTACCTTTCCAAATAAGTGTGTATGTATTGCTACTTATTGACTTTCAATTTCTTATGCAATATTTCCTTATAAATTCTTGCATCTCTCCTCAAGGACAAAATACAAACTGTGTGTCATATATGAAGTTTTAAACTGAAGCAGTTCCTCTTGTTTGAGTTATATAATCACAATAAGCGTCTAAACAATTTTCCTAAGCAAGGAACAACATCATTTTTTCTGCCTGGATAATTCAAACAGTTGAACACATTCTCTTTCAAGAGGGGGAAAAAAACCCCACCCGTGAGCAAATAACTAGTATGAGAAATTCCATCCCAAGGTGGTGGTGGTGTTCATAACGATAATAATTATACATGATCTTTAATTACTGAAAATATGGATTAAATCAGAACTGAACTAACTTATAACCTACAAGTGTAGTCACAAATATTTTTTTAGTCTTTATATAACACTCTGGGTATTTTCAGACGTTATGAGATCACGCTCAACCACAGTGAACCACGCTCAATCCCGTGGCGGGGTCAAAGGGCCGTGAACATCTGTTCGGAGCGTGCCAGATGTTCATCACGCTCAATACCCACATGGGGTCAATTTCAACCATGCTTCCTGGGCTAGCCGGGGGAATATCCCGGGAAGCGTGGTCAAACGGACCCCCACCAGGAACCAAGGAAAAGTAATGTCTGGACGCCAATCCCCGGGCGGAACCAAAGGAAACGAGCTGCAGCCGAGGACAAGGCACGCAGCGTTGCTGCCGGGCAACCAGCAACAACACAACCACCGGAGGGAGATTTAAAGGGAAATCAGCAGCAAGCAAGCATGGCGGGATGGAGCAAGGAGGGAGGCGGAAGAGAGCGGAGGCAGAGAAAGCGACACAGGCGGTGGAGGAGGCAGAGGAGGTGGAGGCAGGGGCAGCGATGGAGGTGGAGGGGGCACAGGCGGAGGAGGGGGGCACACGGGTGCACCCAACCAGGGAAGCGGCCCAGGGACAACACCCACAGCTGCAGGCGGGATGCGATGCCCTGGGGACAGCAGTCGGAACGGGGCTGGAGGAGGCACCCCGGAAAAAGGTACGGGGAACCGAGGGGAGGGGAACAGGGGGCACAGGGGCCCCCCTGGGGGGACAACCCCAGGGGGACCTGGAGGGGGGCAGGGGAGCCCCGGGCAGGAAACCCGGGGGACCTGGAGGGGGGCAGGGGAGCCCCGGGGGGGAATCCCGGGGGACCTGGAGGGGGGCAGGGGAGCCCCAGGAGGAGGCCCCATCGGCACCCAACCAACCACCCCCCTCCTACCATCCCCACAGACACAGAAAACGGCCCGGGCGGAGGAGCCCCAGGAGGAGCCCGGCCCTGCGTGGCCGGAGGCGCACCCGGAGGACGAGGAGGAGCAGGAGCAGGACCAGGAGGAGGAGGAACAGCAGTGGGGACGCCGGAGGAAGGTGTACCACCGAGGGGGACAGTGGGGCCTCCAGGAGACCCAGGACTTCATCCGGATATGAGGGACCCTGGAGTACCAGCTGGAGCTCGCCATCAACCAGCGGAACGAGCATGTGTACCGGGACATTGTGCGGGACATGGAGGTGGCGGGGCATCAGCGCACAGTGGCACAGTGGCGCGCCAAGGCCAAAGAACTCAAGAGGGGGTACAAGGGCATCCGTGACAACAACAGGCGCTCCGGACACGGGGCCCGCACCGCCCCCTACTATGATGCCCTGGACCGCATTCTTCATATGAAGGGGTCCATAGTTGCCCCACGGCTCATGGGCAGTGATGTGGTCCAGGGCAGGGAGTGGGTCGAGATACCCCCACCCCTCGCTGCCCACCCGCTAGACATGGGCTCCGGGGCCCCAGACCCCCAGGAAGAGCGCCCAGGGACCGCAAGCACCTGCAGGCAGCATCCTGGAGAGCACCCAACCCCGGGCCGGCCCAGCGGAGTCCGAGGACGGCACCCTCACCACCCTCAGCCACCACTGGCACTCCCACATCGAGGCGCCGGCCTCCGAGGGCTCAGAGACGGAGATCGAGGGTAAGGGGCCCCCCAGGACAGGGGAGGGCCAGGACCAGGGGGGCAAAGGCAGGGGGCCCTGGGGGAAGGAGGCAGGGGGCACCCGGCCCACGCCTCTGCCCCCCCAGAGGCATGTGGGGGCAGAGTAGCAGGGCCCACAAACACCCCCCCATCACCCACTGCCCCGTCCCTCGCCCGCAGAACATGGGTCACCCCGGGAACAGACCCAGGAGACAGAGCAGGCAGCTGTGGAAGAGCCCAGAGAGCAGGTGCCGGAACCAGGTGAGGGGGCCGTGGCGGGAGGTAGGGCACCCCGGGGAGCAGGGCAAGGGTCCCCAGGTGGGCGGTGGGGATGGGAGGGGCCGAGGTCCGGGGGTGGGGAGGGCATGGGAGTGGAACCCAGGGCCTGAAGGGCCCCTGCCCCCTCCTGGGCAGGGGACAGGGGCAGGCTCTGACCCACCCTCCCGTTCCCACAGGGCAATCCCCGCACACGGTGTCGCCACGGCCCGTGGCCCCAGCGCAATGCATGCACGAGTACCGGGCACAGGTCTGCAGGTGCAGGGAGGAACAGGCACAGGACATCGTCCAGAAAGTGGAGGAACAGGGGGAGCGCATGATCGAGGCCGTGGCCCGCATGGAGGCGGCCATCGAGCGGTCCCTGGAGTGGGCCGAGGAGCGGGACAGGAGGCTACAGGCTGAGGTGTGCCTGGAGCAGAGGCAGGAGCGCAGGGAGTGCAGCAGGCAGGAGGAGGTGCTCGGGGGCCTCAGGCAGGACATCCAGGCCATGGTGCGGGAGCACACAGCAAAAATGGACCGGTCCCACGACATCGGGACCTCCCTGCTCCTGCACGC
>QEPC01008891.1:186450-200155 GCA_003113815.1 Sphenodon punctatus | reverse complement strand
CCCAGCTCCCGTCATGTTCCCTGATCCTGTCTGGCTAATAGCTGCTAATGGATCTATCTTCCAGAAACTTGTCCAAACCTCTTTTAAACTCAGCTATAGTACTGGCCCTTACCACAGCCTCTGATTCCACAACCCAATTATACGCCGAGTGAAAAAATATTTTCTTTTATTTGTTTTAATCTTGCCACCCATAAGTTTCATGGAGTGTCCCCTAGTTCTAGTACTAGCTGAGAGGGTAAATAACTGCTCCTTGTTTATTAGGTCCATACCACTCATGATTTTATAGACCTCTATCATATCTCCTCTCAGTCATCTCTTCTCTAAACTGAACAGCCCCAACTTACCAAGCCTCTCCTTATACGGGAGCCCTTCCATGTCCTTGATCATTTTTGTTGCCCTTCTCTGTACCTTTTCTAGTTCAGCTATGTCTTTTTTGAGTTGGGGCGACCAGAACTGCACACAATATTCGAGGTGTGGTCGCACCATTGATTTGCATAGAGGCATTATGACAGCCTCAGTTTTATTCTCTATCCCCTTCCAAACACCCGGATGGGAAGACAGCTGGATGTATTTGTGGGGAAGTCGAAATGTTTGGTAGGTGTCATCTGCACATCTAGTACATGCTAAATAAATTCCAAGCCACATTATCTCTATTTTCCCCCTCTGTCCTCTATCGTGACACATACTAAGGAGAAAAAGAGACAAGAATAGCTGTCAGCTCAGTAGCACCACAATCATTTATTTAACTGATAAAAAACCTATGCTGTGGCTGTGCAGGCAGGAAAGAAGGGGTTCTTTGCTGCTCTCATAGTGTCTGCAAAGTCACGTCCAGCTGAGTCCAAGTGGTGAGGGGGCTGGTCAGTCCGGCCTTCCTTCGCCTGCAACTGGAATCTTCCAGTGCTCGCTGTGACATGTTTGTTGACATTTTTGTGGGGAAAAAATCACTCATATTCACCACAACTTCAATGCAGTGGGAGAACCAGAGGTAATGGAAGCCTCACCTTGTCCTATTTTATGGGATCAGTTAAAGTGGGCGTCCCCAGCTGATGTGGAGGATGGCCTGGGGGCTGTTAGAGCTACCTGATCTGAACTAGACCCTTGCCCATCCTGGCTGGGGCCAAGGCCAGCCAGGAGACATTGGAGCCATTGCTGGTGGGGGTGGTTCCTCAGGGAAGAACATTAAAAAATTTTCCCAAGGAGTTATCCTAGTCAAGTTCAAATGTTAAACAGATGCAACAAGAGACCTGAAATGCATGTTTAGAAAATATTTAGAAAAGGAGATTATATTATCTTAGATTTATATCGATTGAGATTTTGGACACATGGATTTGGATAGCCTTAATTTTCAGGGAAAGAAAGATGACTTAAAACTTTTTAAAGCTAAAATCATTCTTAACACATGTGACTCACATAGTGAACTCCTTACTTACATTGTTGACTACTCAGAACTGGGACACCTTTGTGAGAGTAATTGCTCATTAAGTATAATGAATCTGCCACTAAAATTTCACATTAAAGCTTTGAGTATGTGATTAGTACAATTGCTTCCAGTAGGATCAGGTATCTGCATAACTTTAAGTAGGTGTTTAAGTTACTTGCTGAAGCAGGGTCTAAATTCACTTACCTATCAGCTGACAGGGGAAAACAGACAGACTAACAAATAAACATTTGATTAAGGGTTTGTACAGAAAAAACTTTCCAAATGTGGGGGAAGTACACACAGAACACTCTTTACTGGCTCCTTCATGGTCAGGTAGGTCATGTGAATGATTCTCAAGTTTCTCTGCAGCAAGGGTTAAACTTGTAGTTGTCAAGGCAAACAAGTAGATTTTCTTAGGTCTTGTGCAGATTTTACATAAGAAAAACACCTAAGAAAATGAAAGGGACCTCTGTCTGAGGAAAATCTACAAGAATTGAATCTGTGGATGCGAATAAGTGTGAAAAGGAGAGGGAAAGGAAAAGATGGTATGCACAAGAAACATGTCTTAGTCTGAAATATCATTAGCGTTAGCATATACACAGAGGCTTCTTGCCCTGTCACAATATCCACTGCTACAGTGGTTCCCACTGTGTTAGTTCAGCACTTTTGAGAGCACTTTCGTCCAAGGTAACTATCATGATATGGTAGAGGGACTAAAATTATGGGTGGTCACAATGCAGTGGAGGAGAACATACCTTCATCATCTTGCCTCTGAACCCGACACCAATGCTTTACTGATACCTGCAGTATCCAGCCATGCAGTAAATAAAACAGCCATAGTGCTTTACTGTACTAAACAGTTTAAATGCTTGGATGGAAATGGAACAATATATATAGCTTGTTCCAAACACTGAGCAGTTTCAGAGTAAGCCTCAAGACACAGAATTTATGATGCACTAGATGCCAAATATGTAGAAAATGCTGTTGTACAATTAAAATCATCTTCCTAAAGATGAGACCAGTTCTCGCGGACATCGTTCCGGCCAGGTATGCCGTGCAGCACCAGCCCCGCATGGGGGGCTGGGAGGTGTAGCTATTATTTTTAGAGAGGGATGACCGGTTAGGCGATATCCAGTCCAGGAGATTCCAGGTATTGAAGCCCTCCATGTGGTGTTTGATTTGGCTGGGGGCAAGCTTGGGGTGCTGCTGGTATACCAGGCCCCTTCCTGTCCAGCAGCATCCCTTACTGCTCTAGCAGAGCTGGCCTCGGAGTTGGCACTGACCTCTTCCAGGACCTTGGTCCTGGGGGACTTCAATGCCCATGCTGACGCCGGCCTTGTAGGAGCAGAGCGTGAGTTCATGGCCGCCATGGCAACCATGGACTTGTTCCAAGTGGTCAACTGCCCGACTCATGTGGGGGAGCACATTATTGACCTGATCTTCTGTTCTGGCCTTGAGGAGGGTTACACCCTTGACTGATCATTATCTCCTGCAGGTCAGTCTCTTAGCGCACCTCCTCCAGAAGGGGAATGGACCAGTTAAGTTGGTCTGCCCTCGGAGGCTGATGGAACCACAGTGGTTCCAGGAGGCTATGAAGGAATTAACCTTAGACCCGGACAGCCACTCTGTCGATGAGCTTGTCCGGCATTGGAACATCTGACTGGAAGGGGCTATTGACAGAGTGGCTCCGAGACATCTTCTCCCTCCGTCTCGTCACCACAGGGCTCCTTGGTTTACTGAGGGACTGCGGTGTATGAAACACATAGGTAAGAGGCTGGAGTGACACTGGCATCAGACTCGCTCTGAATCTGACCGACTTTCCATAGGACCCATTTGTGGTGCTATGTTGAAGCTGTGAGAACAGCAAAGGAGTTCTTTGCTGCCCTCATAGCGTCTGTGAAGTCGCGTCCAGTGAAGCTGTTCCGGGTGGTGCAGGGGCTGGTCAGTCCGGCCTCCCTCCACCTGGACGGGGACTTGTCCCAGGCCTGCTGTGAGGAGTTTGCCACCTACTTCAAAGACAAGATTGCTCAGATCCAGAGTAACTTTGACACCAGATTGGAAGCAGTAGGCGAGGAGCATGAGGTTATGGAGGCGCTGTCCGGTCAAACTTTCTGGGATGAGTTTCAGGAAGTGACTCCAGCAGATGTGGTTAATGTCCTGGGGTCTGTTAGGGCCACTAGTTGTGAACTAGATCCATTCCTGTCCTGGTTGATGAAAGCCTCCAGGGAGACTTTGGGGACAGTGCTGGCAAGGGTTGTGAATGCATCCCTTCAGCAGGGGAGGCTGTCACCCAGTCTCAAGGAGGCTGTGGTGCACCCCCTGCTGAAGAAGCCATCTTTGGATGTGGACGCACTTGCTAGCTACTGACCTGTCTCTAATCTTCCCTTTTTAGGGAAGGTTATTGAACGGGTAGTGGCAATGCAGCTCCAGGTGCATTTGGACAACATCGGCTTCCTTGACCCTTTTCAATCTGGGTTCTGCCCTGGCTATGGTACTGAGATGGCGTTGGTGGCCATGGTGGCTGATCTCCGCTGGGAGATGGACACAGGATGTTCAACATTTCTGATTCTGCTAGATCTCTCTGCCGCTTTTGACACCGTGGACCACGGGCTGCTGCTGAGATGGTTGCGAGTCCTTGGGTGGTTCTCTCATTCCTCTTGTGGAGAAGCCAGCAGGTGGTGCTGGGGGCTGAAATGCGCCTTATCCTGCGGTGTTCCGCAGGTTTGATCTTGTCTCCATTACTGTTTAATGTGTACATGCAGCCCCTGGGGGAGATCGTGAGAGGGTTCGGGGTGCGCTGTCACCAATATGCTGATGATACTCAGATGTACCTCTCATTTTCAACTGACCCAGGTCCTGCCATCTCATTACTTTCCCAGTGTTTGGAGGCCGTGGCGGATTGGATGTGACAGAGCAGACTGAAACTGAATCCTGATAAGACGGAGGTGATGGTGGTGGAGAGGGTGGGGGAGGTTCTTCCCCCCCCCTTGTGCGGGGTACGTCCTCCTATTGCCCAGCAGGTTTGGAGTCTGGGGGTGGTGTTGGACTCGGGTCTCCATCTGGATCGGCAGGTGGAGGTGATGGCTAAGACCACCTTCCGTCACTTGTATCTGGTGCAGAGGCTGTACATTTCCCATACATTTCCAGGACCGACCTGGCCACCCTTATCCATGCCTTCATCACCTCGAGGCTGGACTATTGCAATGCGCTCTATGTGGGGCTTCCCTTTTTTCTGGTTCGGAGGCTGCAGCTGGTGCAGAATGCGGCTGCCCATCTCCTTATGGGGACTGGGCAATGGGAGCACATAACACCAGTGGTCCATGCCCTGCACTGGCTGCCTATAGCATACTGAGCCAGATTCAAGGTGTTGGCATTGATTTATAAAGCCCTGTACGGTGTGGGCCCCTCATACCTTGGGGACCACCTTGCCCTCCATGCCTCAGAGCGATCCCTTCGGTCCACTGGGGGTGCCTTCTTGGTGGTCCCCTGGGTGAGATGGGGGGCTACAATGAAGAGGGCATTCTCAGTGGCCGGGCCGCGACTCTGGAACTCCCTCCCAGAGGAAGCTTGCCTGGCCCCAGGTTTGCTGGTGTTTCGTCGAGCCTGCAAGACCTGGCTGTTCGCCCAGGCCTTCGGAGGGGAGGAGGGGAGGGTTGGGTAGTTGGGATATGGGGGAGCGGGGGGGTGGTTGGATGGGATTGTTTTAATTTATTTGATGATGGTTTTAAATATTGTTTTTATGATTTCTATTATTATTGTATTATTGTAAGCTGTCCCGAGATGATGTAGGCATGAGGGGGAGGCTAAAAAATGCTTAAAAATAAATAAATAAATAAATATTTTTAAATCAGAATTTTACAAATTCTTGTCAGAATTTCAAACATTACAAAAGCATCATTAGTATCAGTACACACCTACTATACACACCATATCCTGCAAAGTGTCAAGAAAGAGATTAGCAGATGTCAAATAAGGGGGACACCTGCCCCACACACATCTAGAGGCTACATGCCTATGTCTGTGTGCATCCATGAACATATCACATTGGGTGTTTTCAGACGTGATGGGGCCAGTTGGCCCCGTCACGAAAACAATAAAGACATCACCCGCTGGGACAACCCCGTCACGCCCTAACAGACGTGCCGGGGGATCCCGGTGGGGAATTGGGGAGGGGGCGGGGCCACATGGCGCAATGTGCGGCCACACAGCCCCGCCCCTTCCCTGCTCCCCGCCGCATGCCCTCTGGGGAGACGGGTGGGCGGCGGGGCCAATGCCGCCGCAGCGTCTGGCCGAATCCGCCACGGCCCGGAATCCTGCTGGTGTTTCTGGGCCGTGGCGACTGACCAGACATTACTTTTCTTTGATCCCCACCAGGGATCACTTTCACCACGCTTCCTGGGGAATTGGTGCGGCTAGCCCGGGAAGAGTGGTTGAAACTGACTCCATGTGGGGACTGAGCGTGGCGAACAGCGGCCGCCAAACAGACGTGCGAGTCACAGTGACCACAGGTGGGTATTCACCGTGGTTCACTGTGATCTCGTAACGTCTGAAAATACCCATTGTAACATTCTGTATGCTCATTTGGAAAGTAAAGAATGATTTGTGCTTCATTACCCCAGGGCCACATTAAACAATGCAAGGTATTCATATTTTGGGCCCCCCACCCAGACTTCTATGTACCTAATGTTCTGCTAAAAATAACAGGGTGCTCAAAGTTATATATAAACTATTAATATATTTCTTGCTTATACAGTTAATCAACAATTAATCTCATTATTTTTATAGTGGGAAATGGGAATTTGGCTAGCTAGATGTAAACACATAATTGTTGACCCTGAATATGGGGACCCTCCTGTGCTGAGGTGGTTTGGCTCCATCATATACCACGCTAATGGTTAATCCAGCCCCAAGGCCATCATGGCCTTGGTCAAAAAAGAGGGCTGAAATGCATGGAAATCAGAATCACAGTCAAGAGAAGTGAGAGGTCCTTTTCTCCACTAAACTCATGTCCTTTTCTCCACTAACTCATGGAGCAAAATCCAGGGGTTTCAGGGTACATGCATGTGTGTTGTTTAAGGAAAACAGTGAGGCAAGTGTAGCCCCTGAGAGGGTAGGCGCAGCGGCCCCCTCGTGTGAGTGGTGACTAACCACTCAGAGGTTCATGAGCCTTCTATTCACAGATCTGAAGGACTTGGGTCTTTTGGATTAGAGGATAGATGCTCATGCAGATAAGAGCTAAGGTCACCAGTTCTAAACCCCAGAGTTGACAGGGTTACAAAAGCATGCTAACAGACAGAGCAGGTTTATACAGAGTTTCTCTGTAGATAGATATTTGTTTCTGGTTGTACTGCATTATTGCAGTACAACCAGTGTAAACCTAGGTGTTAATAGACATGATGGCGGAGCGTCGCTATCACAACGTGACCCGAAGATGCAAAAAGGGCTCTGCGCAGCTCACTCGCTTGCCACCTCCGACTGCTATTGATGCTGCTGAGGAGATGGAGGCACAGCTCCCCATACCCGTAAGGTAAGAGGAGATGTTGCTACTCCAGTTACCCGGGCACTGCTGCCTGCCCTAAAGTTTATCAATTCCCTAAGCTGTTGGCTTGTGCTTTGCTCCAGGCAGAGGCAGCAGACAGCAGCTAAACCTTGTGTTTGGCTCCCGTCCTACCCTAGCTGGTCCCAGTCACAACTGCATCCCTGCTAGATCAACCTATAGCAACTGACTGGGTCTGTCTTGCGGCCCATTTGCAGATCCAGTTATTGACACAGGCTGTGTGTGTGCCATCCAACAGCCACACGGGAACCTCGTGTATGTTGTATTTTGACCTGCACCTTCTCTTGCTCACGTATGAACCACACAATTCCCACATGCATTTGAAACATAACATTCTCACCATACGATAACATGGGAAATTGAAAACATCATAACTTTAAAAAATGCACCAGAGATTTAAAAAACCCAAACTCAGAAAATCATTAGAATGCATACCTGAATTTTCTGAGACCGCTACTTTAAACATGTTCCTGTGTCATGAGAAACTGGTCGCAAAACCCAGAAAAAACATTTTGTCTCTAATTCTCAAACGCATATAACTCAGCTGTCTCTCACCTGCTCTGTCTGAAATCTGCACGACTTCCACCCCTCATGCAAGCAACCCTCCCTACGAAATTTCAAAGTGGCTGGATAAATCAACTCAATTTTATAACAAATAGAATCTTCATGATTTGAACAGAGAATGCAAGCCCTCTTAATGATAGCAGTTCTATAAATATGAGTGAGTGCCTCTTAAAGGTTCCTCCCATCTTCCTTTCCCCAATGTATATAAACAATTCATAAAACAATAAATTGCAGACTTTTATTATCAAGGTAGTAACTAACAATGACCAGTTAATCTTTGTGGGTCCCTCCACTGTCACACAGACCTCCATGTATCCCTGGGACATCAGCACTACTGTGGTCAGTAGGTGGCCACTACACAGGTTCACTTATTTCCATGTCCTTTTTACTCTATTTTCTTAGCCTAGTTTGGCAGTTGCTCTTCATAGTCATAGAATTTTAAAGTTGGAAGATACATCAAGGGTCATATAGTCCAGACAGACATGTTCTCAGACAAATGAGATGGCCCATCCCTTCTAGGGTTTAAAGTAGGTGTCTCCTATTTCTCCACAATTTGTGTCCATCAAAAATAATAACTTCATAAGACTGAAGAGCCACTTCATGTGACAACACTTCCAGTTATTAGCTATGTTTCCATTAGAGATACACACTGGTTGCTATCCACAAACTACTTACTCTGGAGTAGTCTAATTGAACCACAATGGGAATAAGCCCTTACTTCCAAGTAAGTGATTTAGAGACTGTAGTTACTGTGTCACTTTCATAAAGTTGTGGCTATACTATTTCAGCCCCCACCTCCATGCCATAGGTTGTCACTCTACTATAGACCTTGCTCCAAAAAGCATATCACACAAATCACACTGCCTGCACAAACTTTTAATATCAGCAATATAAAACCCCATTTATTATATGTAATCTTCCGATACTAAACCCTCATGCATGCAGCTTATGTGCACGTAAACACACATCTGTTACACGTGGCTTACCCACGCGGCACAGTCCGTGCGGCACAGTCCCCAGTGTGAGGGTAGTGCAGGTTGTGCATGTACATGCATGTCACGCATGCCATGCATGTGTAAGCACAGGGCTTACAGGATCGGCCCCAATATCTTTTGTTTTCAAACATAGAAATGTGACTGAAAAATGAGTAAAATGAAATGATTGTGATGTCACATTGCAACCAATATGCCTTCTCCCCTTTATCACAAATTACCACAATTTTGCTATCTTTATGGGCAGTGGCCCAAATCCAATGATCTGCAGAGCCACGTATGCATGCACACAGCCACATGCAGATGCATTGCTGGCACATTGTGCCACATGCAAACGATGCATACATGTGTATGCGGGGATCCGCAGATCATTGGGTCGCAGCCATTCCCTGTAAGTTCCCAAGACTCACATCACACTGAGTTTTTTATTTTGCCATTATTTCTTGTACATCTACAATTCCCACTGAAACTTGATAACAATTTCTAGCAGCATAGATAGACTGCTAACATAATAAGTGGCCAACATGAAACTCTTGGGCAGTTCAAGTGCAACTCCCAACCAGGTCTGGTTCTGGGCACTGATTTGCCTTAATGGTCCTGTATTTTACTTCATTGCACCCAATTCTCAGCAGCTGAATTGCAACTGCTCCTTAGAATCTCAGCTGCCCAGATCAGAGAACACCTTCTCTACCAGCCAATCTCAAAGCAGGAGATGTTCATCTACATGTGTGTCTTGTAGCTCTTGGTGATATGAAGATTTTGGTATGTGGCTTTTGCAGTTTGGATCTCTGGCCACTGTAGCATAAACTTTCTTGTTCTCAGTTGACTATAAGCAGGTGATGGCCTATATTTTGTACATGTTGTTCTATAATTCAATAGGGCCAAATTAAGGGCTGGATTCTGGTGTCCTTTATATTATTCAATTTTACCAAACCATTTGATAATGAATGAAAAGTTACATATTTAAATTTAAACATCTCTGCAAGCTATTTATACTCAAACCTTTCGACCTTTAGACTTCTGCCAGAGATTATTAGTAAAGGTGTGCACAAGGGACCTATGTCATTATTCATTTTTGTTTTTGTTACTAAAAACTCATTATTCGTTTTTATTAATAATGAAATTTCATTTTTTGTTATCGGTGTTGTTATTGGTATCGGTATCACATGAAACCGAACATTTTGTTTTCAGTTTCATTTCCGTTTTCGTCAGTTCATGTGTGTGGCTTTGTGTGTGCGTGTGTGTGGGGGATTCTAATGAGATGCAGTTTGCTGGCACTGGCACTTTTACTACACACACACACACACACACACACACACACACACAGACAGAGCCCCCCCACACACAGATGCTGAAATTTCTAAATTTAATTATTGATTTTATCATTTTTGTTATTGTAATTCAAAAAATGAAAATTTCATTTTTGTTATAAAAATAACAGAAACAAAATGCACACCCCATTAGCTCAGAATGCCATGTCTTGCAAAAATAGATTTTATGTCTCTCACTAGTTTCGCTGTTACACCACCTAGCAAAAACATCCTAGGAAAGTGACAAGATTCTAAAACAAAGAACATACTTTTTTCACAGAAGGAAAATAAATTTGTACCAATTTTATTCCAGGGGGTTAGCGTGTACTATGTCAATAGCATGGGCTCTTAACTTCAGCTTTGTCTGTGCTTTTGACATAGGCATGTATGTTTATTTTTGAATGATACAAAATAATATCTTTAGCTATTCTCTCATATTTTTCAATCCTTCATATATCCTTTTCAGCATATTTTCTGTAACTCATTAAAGGCTACCAGAATCCCATCTAGCACTGACAAAAAGTACACTTGAATTGATAGTAAGGGCTTGGGCTACAGTGTCCTGGCCATAAAGTGCAAATAGGCCTTTATCACTTGCTGCAGGATCTCATTGTCAGCCATGGCTTTGGTCAACACAGGGCATGCTGCATCTAAGACCAAGTAGGTTTTTCAATCAGATTGACATGTACAATATCAACTCTGGACTTTCTCCCACTGTATTTTTGTCAAATGCTCCAGAGAGTGCATATGCCAACACAAACATTTTGCCAGGTTTGTATTCAATTTTCAAAATGTGCAATTATAACTGGAAAAATAATCTCTGTATTCAGGGAAGAGAGGTGTCTTCCAAACCCTTCTTGCAACTGCCGCAAGTAGCTTGTGTTCAGTATTGGCTATCACTGGTCTCACATAAATAAAAACATGAAACCAAACCCTCCTCTATTTGAGCATAAAGGCACTCAGTGTTCTTTTTAATGCTTGTGATACACATGCTACTGGTCTCCAGTTTTAAACATGCAGCTGTAAATTATTTATTTATTTATTTCCACCATTTATATCCTGCCTAGGCAACTCGAAGCAGCTTCCAAAAATTAAAATATTTTAAAATATACATAAAATATATAAAATACATAAAAGGGAGGCCCCTGGAGCTCAGCAGCTCTAGGGGCATCTTGACACATCAGTTATCTTGATCCTTTGCAGTCTGGCTTTTGTTTGGGGCATGGCTGAGATAGCACTTGTGGCCTTGGTGGATGATCTTCACCGAGAAAAGGACCGGGGTCGATCGACCCTATTGGTCCTTTTGGATCAGTTGGCAGCATTTGATACCATTGACCATGAGATGTTGGTGACGTGCCTGCGGGACAGTGCGGGGGTGGGCGGGATCATTCTTGAATGGTTCCGCTCATTCCTGACCAGAAGAACTCAGCGGGTGGTACTCAGTGATTCTTTTTCATCTTACCGAGACCTCCCGTGTGGGGTCCCGCAGGGTTTGGTTCTGTCCCCTCTCCTGTTCATCGTGTATATGCAGTCGCTTGGCGAGGTGATCAGAGAGTTTGGGGTGAGGTGTCATCAGTATGCGAATGACACCCAACTGTATCTCTCATTTTCGACCGACCCAAGCCCGGCTGTCTCAGTGCTTACCCAGTGTTTGGCAGCTGTGGGGGACTGGATGAGGGCTAACCGACTGCGACTGAATCCTGACAAGACAGAGGTGATGCTAGTGGGTAGGTCAGCGGAGTTGACAGCCCCATCGATTGATGGAGTCTGCCCTCCACTGATGTCCCTGGAACCTGGGGGTGCTCCTCAACATGCAGCTCTGCCTGGATCTCCAGGTGGAGGCTGTGGCGAGGAGTGCCTTCCACCAGTTACATCTGGTGCAGCGGCTTTGGCCACTGGTTTCAGCTCCAGACCTGGCCACGATCATCCATGCTTTTCTTACCTCTCGATTAGACTACTGCAACCCGCTCTACGTGGGGCTACCTATGGTGATGGCTCGGAAGCTGCAGCTGGTGCAGAATGCGGCTGCCTGGCTCCTGGTGGGGTTGGGCCACCGGGTGCACATTACACCAGTGCTCCGAGCTCTGCACTGGCTGCCAATAGTCTTCCAGGCCCGATTCAAAGTGTTGGTTTTAACCTATAAAGTCTTACACGGCCTGGGCCCTGCTTATTTGTGAGACTGCCTCACCCCCTTGGTTCTGGATTGGCCCCTGCAGTCATCTGGGGGCACCTTATTGGAGGTCCCCCGGGTTTCCCGGGGGGCCACGCAGAATAGGGCATTCTTGGTGGCCATGCCACTACTCTAGAATTCCCTCCCAGTGGGGGCACATCTGGCCTCAGACCTTCCGACCTTCTGCAAGAACTGCAAAACTTGGCTGTTCCGTCAGGCATTTGGTGAGGGAGAGGGGGAGGGTTGGGTGGGGCTGGGGAGGGGGGGAGGGATGTTTTTACTTTTTATGACTATGTTTTACAATGTTTAAAATTGTTTTATATGTTGTTGTTAGCTGTACCGTAGTTCGGGATGCGATTCCAGACCGGGGCCAAGCTAATCACAATTCTGGAGGTGATTCTTGGTGAGAATTCTAATCAAGATTGAGTTTTAGCCCTAACCAGTACTAACCGCAGTTGACCGGAATTTAAAAATTCCATTTACAAATTAAGAAATTGTTATGAACAAGCTAAGCAGTTCAAAGCCACAAAAAAGATTTTGTAAGCAGACAGCAACAAACAGATAACTTTGTGGGTGGCCAATTGAGGGTCTGAAGAAGTCTCTCAGCTTCATTTGGACTTCAGGAGGAAGGAAAGGAAAGAAAGGAAAAAATTTCTCAGAATACAGTAGTCTCGAGGTTTCAGGCCACTGGTTCTGCTTGTTAGGGGTGGGAATATCGGTATCAGATAAATCCGATACACTCGATAATCAGGTGTATCGGATTAATCTGATATTTACCGGTATTGGCATACCGGATTTTTAACATTGGCCGCTTTACCAGTTTTTTTACATTGCGGCCTTTGAAATCAAGGGCCGCAAGGTAAAAAACCAGGTAAAGTGGCCAATGTTAACAATCCGGTATGCCGATAACAGTAAATCCAATACCAGGGAGATCCGATACCGGCAAATCTGGTATTCTCCCCAGTGTCCCATCCCTCCTGCTTGACAATGCTTTGTAGTTCTTATCCCTCATTAGCCTTACGGGTGCAGCAACTCCTTATTTCTTCTTTGTCTGGATTTTGTTCCTTTCTCAAGCTCTATATATTCACAGCAAAAAGCAGCAAATTTCTTCATCAAATTGTTACTCAGCCAACCAGAGTAGATGCTATTCCAGATTTGGTTCTAGTAAATAGCGAAGATATCACAGAATACTTAGTTACTGGGGATAATCTTGCTTCTTGTGTTCATCCATTTATTCAGTTTAATTTTGTTGGAATGATACTTAATAATAAAACAATAATTAAGTTTTTTTTAATTTTTAAAAGGCCAATTTGGGGAAATTAAGGAAACTAATTAGGGAAGTAAATTGGACTGTGGAAATTCTGAGCCGTAATGTAGAGGATGGCTGGAATTTCTTCAATTTCCTGGGTGTCCACCATGAGGGAATTCTCTGTGGCTGCGCTGCAGCTGTGGAACTCCCTCCCATTGGAGATCCACTTGATTACTGACCTCCCCTCTTTCCGCAGACACTGTAAGACCTGGCTGTTCCACCAGGCGTCTACTATGAGGAGGGCATTCTCTGTGGCTGCACCATGATTGTGGAACTCTCTCCCATCGGAGGTACTCTTGATTTCTGACCTCCCCTCTTTCTGCAGATATTGTAATACCTGACTGTTCTGCCAGGCTTTTCCCGAAGGAGATGGGGTGGGTGGG
>QEPC01008891.1:152229-174314 GCA_003113815.1 Sphenodon punctatus | reverse complement strand
GACCATGTGCAGCCTCTCCTCTTCTCTCTTCACTGGCTCCCCCTTCCTGAACGTATCCTGTTTAAACTCCTGGTTTTCACGTTCAAATCACTACACGACCAAGCTCCCCCTTACCTCTTGGACCTAATCTCCCTATGCATGCTCTCCAATCTTCCTCTGTCCCCTCCCTCACTCTCCCTCGTTTCTCCTGCTCACCTAATCACCTTCGACCCTTCTCCCTTGCTGCCCCCCATGCCTGGAACTCCCTCCCTGCCCACATCCGCCTTGCCCCCTCCCTCCGCTCCTTCAAATCCCTCGTCAAGACCCACCTGTTCCTCGCTGCCTTTCCCAATCCTTGCTAGACGTTCCCATATACCTGCTGTCTGCCTGCCTCTGCAGATTGCTGCAACCTGACTGTAACCAAGCCAAGCACACACACCTGAGTCTTCGCACCTGCTTGAATATTTGTCTGTCTTCTCCCCTGTCTCTCCCATTGTTCCCTCTCCCTGTCGCCCCCTCCTTGTCTTTTAGATTGTAAGCTACAGGCAAGGACCACGTCTATGTCTATGTTCTGTACAGCACCAGGTCACACGACTGGCACTATATAAATGATTATAATAATATGTGGACCAGGAGGTATGGGGAGATTTCCGTTCAAGTCTCACAAGGTGTGGGAGGAAAGGATTGACTGCATGTAAAAAGTTACATTTAAATTTGATTTACATTTATTTTTGAGGCCATTATACTTATTTATAAATGTTAGATGTTCAAAGTAGAAAAAACTGTACAGCAGAAACTGTCTGCTGTAGACTAGAATAATAGAATCTAGATGTGTAGCTAGCCATTGTGGCCTATGGGTTCAAGTCTGCCCTGTACCATCTTGCAGATTATTGGGTGTGTGGATTCTTTTATGGGTGTAGCATGTTAAATGTTAGCAATGGCCCTGCCCCACCCTGGCCCTCAGTAGTTCCACCCCTGGTGGCCCCTTCCTTCAGCAATGTCCTCTTTTGGGGAAAATATGGTAACCTTAGGGGTGTCACTGAAGCATGGTAGGAGGAACATGGTAGGAAGTGGGGTCTGAGTTAATCCACTCCAGTGTGCATGTTGATGGTAAGGTTGATGGTCCAGAGAGCATCGTCCAAATCTGCTGGTGGGTGGGGCCTGTTCTGCCTATGAATAAGCACACAGGCACACTGGCCAAGTCCACTCTGTAGCCTCACAGCTGCCCTCCTACATGCTGCTAAGACCCAAACAGTGCTCCATAACCCTATTGTACTCCAGTACCCTCCGTCGCCAGCACAGAGAACGCCATTATCCCTCTCCCTATCAGCATGGAAACCACTCCCTGCACCAAGTACAGAAATTCCTTCCTCCCCTGGCAATTTCCCCTCCATCTCCTGCCAGCAGCTGCTTAGCACCAGCAGCACAGCTGTAGCACAGAAATCTCCCTCTTCTGCCAGCTCACCCTCCTGATACCCCTTGCCACCCAGTAGGAGCTTGCGATGCCCGTGCATCTGTTCTGACTAGGCACAGAGGTGCTGCGTGCCTGAAATAGGATGTATGACCTCCATGCATAAGGGAAACCAGACACAAGCATGCACAATGGGGTCCTATATGCCATGGCAACCATGTGAGGTTTAGGGGTGGCCAGTGGCCCTGGCTTATTATTCTATTTGCCTGGTGCAGGGAGCATGGACAGTGTTGCTAGTAGCTTGGAGAGTGTTAATCCATCCTAGACGCTGGCATTATGATGCATACCCTGTCACTCCCAAAGCACAGCATGGGGCAGGAAGGGGATTTGCCAGTTCAGATGCTTCTTCACTACCCCTGAGCAGGCACTGGGGAGAACTGTGGGTCATATTGTATATTCTACAATTAGTCATTTTTCCTATAGAGAAAAGAGTACTTATAGTATACTGTTTACAACTATTTCAATCTCCAAGACCCTGACCCTACAGACTTACCCACACATTTATGCACCGTGACCACTGTGACCACTGTGACATACCTGTTAAACTCATGGTATGAAAAGTTCTCTTGTAAGCTATAATTTGTCACTTTAATAAAGCCCTAATTTTCAGAACTCTCTTAACAAAAGAATGTTTTAGGGTGATACTTTCATTTCTGACTCCTGAAGGCATTGCTTTTGGTCAAGGGCATGGATGACTGGAAACTGTTAATAGTGAGGGGGAGGGACACAGGAGTGAGAGCTGGGTAGGAGTTCCAAAAATCTGGAGGAGCATGTGTCCCTCCCCCCCGTACCTTCCCCACAAGTCGCCTATGGTCAAGGGTAAATTTATTTCTCTGTTAACCCCGCCCCGAGGCTTTTCCTAACCAGATTCTCTCAACTGTATTACAAAATAATGTAATAATTTTGGCTTATGGGTTAATATTGCCCCTGAATTCATCTTTAATCAACATCAGCATTTCATTAAGGGAACATTTTTCCAATAGTACAGTGACAAAAATAATGCCTCATAGGCATTTGGTTGCAATAAAGTTTAAATTACACCTCAAAAGGAGTGGGGGGGGGGAGGACTTTACACAAAGGGTCATTTCAGACATTACGAAAATGCCTTTCACCACAGTGGATCACAGTGGATCTCCTGTGGTGGTGGTGTTACCGTGAACATCTGTTTTACCCCCGTCAGATGTTCACCACAGTGAATCTCTGGTGTGGGTCAAACTTAACCACGATTCTGGAGGTGAGGTCAGTCTCACCTCCAGAATCGTGGTTAGCTAAGCTTGACCACGATCTGGAAAGGGGCAAAAGTAACATCAGTTACCTTGCCCCAGTCTGGAATTGCACCCCGAACCACGGTATGGGATCAGGCGCAGCAGCCTCATTGGCCGCTACATCCGCCCGTCTCCCCATGGGCGGGCGGCCACCCCACCCCCTCCCCGATTCCCCACAGTGATGGAGCCGGCACGTCTGAAGGACGGACAGCTTCATCATGAGCTGGGATCTGAGAGCACGTCTGAAATCACCCAAAGAGGTTTTTAAAATAATCCAAAATAATCCTTAAGACACTTTGGGCATTCTTACACAAGACACTCTCCACCCACTGCTAGGGATTTGCACAGTAACTCTTTTGTTTTTGTTATTCATTTCATTTCCATTATTAAAATGTCACAACATTTTCATTATATTTCATTAGTCTTTGTTTCATTTTTGTTTTTACTTAAGTTTTTGATTTCTATTGGTTTCAACAGAAAACATATTTTCAGTTATAACTTTTTTATTTTTCATCTAATTTTGATGGCACTGGGCAAGATTGTACCCCCAGTGGAGGGCATTCTGTGTGTCCCACTTCAGAATGAATAGGTATTCATTCTGAAATGGATAAAGGGATCTGATTTTATAAGCAATTGAAATTTTTTATTTTACAAAATTATGTGTACACATTCCTGGCTGCTTTGTCTCCCATCCAATGTGGATGAAACTTAGCATGATTATACCCCTCCCCAAAGTACTATCCCTGCCAGATTTCAGAAGCATTGGATAAAGGGTCCTGATGTTACAAGCAATTTACTTTTAAATGAATTTCTGACTGTAACGCCTTTTATTCCAGCAAGGTTACATGAAATTTGGAAGGCTTCTATCTTGGGCCTTTAGGAGTATCTCTGCCAAATATCAAAGGATATGATAAAGGGTCCCCAAGTTATAAGCCTGCACAACATCTGGAGAGTATGAGCCGATGCCAGGGATTGTCTTATGTTTGTCACTGTGGTACAAGATGTGTTTGTGATGCCAATCAGACAGCAGAAATGTCAGTCATATACCATTCTGTGCTGTGACCACCACAACCCCTCTCCCTCACGTGTTACTGGGAAGTTGGAAGCATCTGCCTAGGAAAGAGCCAATAAGGGATTTTCTTATGTCCTCTGTCACAGTGCTGCAGGGTGTGATTGTAATAACAGTTGGCCAGCCTGGATGTTTGAACCATGTCTCATGATTTCCGGGATGCTGCCCTCTGTCTTGCTGCCTGAAATCCTAGTTATGTCCCTTTTATGTCCACCTCAGAGCCACCCACGATTGGTCCTGGAAAGATGGAAGCAAAAAGTAAGAGAGGCAATCACAGCTCTGTTCCAGCCAGGGTGTGTTTGAAACATCAAGCCAATTGACCAGATGACATATCTGTCATCTCTGCTGTTTGGCATAGGCTACTGTTTGGGTGGGCACCTCAGGTGCATGGGGGTGTCCGTCAACCTGCAGAGAACACCCCAGGAGGGGGCAGGAGGATATTGGGCAGCACCCCAGGTGCATGGGGATTGCTTTATGTCATTAGCTGAACTCTTGCAGTGAGCTCTAGTGGGCGTACACACCCACACCCACACACAAAGCCTGCCAGCAAAATCTGAGAAAATGCTCTGACCAAAGACAGAACTAACCACAGACAAAGAGCATGCCCCCAAAACAGCAGCTTATATCTACCCTCTATACCCACCTTGAAGCCACCACTGAATGGTCTTCCTGTAAAGGTGGAAGCATGCAGTACTTGGACAGTGGATGTGTCTTTCAATCTTCTGGACTCCTCCCACTCTCTTTTACTACCCCCTCTCCTCTGCCATGCCTGTCTCTGAATGGCACTGCATGTGCTATTTACCTAAATAATGAAAGACTTCAAGAGGGAGACTCCAATTGCTTATTAAATTTGGACCCTTTATCAAATTTTTCTACAATTTGGTAAAGAGATACAATCTTTCCAATTGTCATATAAAATGGATGTAGTACAAACATATTACAGCCAAATATGCACTTGCAAGTAGATCATATATAAAATAAGGACCCTTTATTCAATCCTTCTGAACTTTGTCAGAGATATTAATATTGGGAAGAGGTATAATATTCAATAATGCACTAAAAAGCATGGAAATTGCAAGTTAAGGCTCCCGCCTTAACTTACGTGCCATGTTAGCAGTAAGGACATTGTATAGTCTCACATATTGTGCTCACTTAGAACTTAGGTTCCATGCACACACACTTTGCCTTTGTCTTTCAGTCCCAATCCTCTTCCTCTTTGCAGGTTGGGGGCAACACTGGGGGAGGTTGTGAGACGGTTTGGTGTGCATTGCCACCAGTATGCTGATGACACCCAGCTGTACTTCTCTTTTTCAGTGAACCCAGGTCCTGCAGTCTCGGTGCTTTCCCAGTGTTTGCTAGCAGTAAGCAATTGGATGAGGAAGAGCAGACTGAAGCAGAATCCTGGCAAGACAGAAGTGATGTTGGTGGGTCGGGCAGCGTAGGTGATGTCCCCCCTCGTGGAGGGGGTTCACCCCCCACTGGCCTCACAGGTACAGAGCTTGGGGTTCCTGTTGGACCCTGGCCTCAGCTTAGATTGTCAGGTGGCAGCGGTGGCAAAGGGAGTCTTTCACCAATTACATCTTGTGTGTGGGATCCAGCCATATGTCTCAAGATCTGACCTGGCAACCCTCATCCATGCATTCATCACCTCAAGGCTAGATTACTGCAATGTGCTCTACATGGGGCTGCCCTTGATGACGACTTGGAAGCTGCAGCTGGTGAAGAATGTGGCAGCCCGTCTCCTTATGGGGACGGGCCATAGGAAGCACATTACACCTGTGCTCCAGGCTCTGCACTGACTGCCTATAGCGTTCCGGGCCCGATTCAAGGTGCTGGCTTTGACCTTTAAAGCCATACACGATCTTGGCCCCTCCTATTAGAGAGACCGCCTCACTCCCCGGGCTCTGGGACGACCTCTACGATCTATCGGGGGGGCGCCTTCTTGGAGGTCCCCTGAGTGAACCTGGGAACTGTTTTAGTAACCCTTTTTGTATTGTTTTTATTGTATGGATTTAATATGTTGTAAGCCACCCCGAGCTGCCCTGGGGCTGGAGAAAGCGGGGTATACTTTTTAAAATAAACAAACAAATAAATAAATAAATAAATAAATAAACACTGAAACTGGGGACAGGAGGGCAAAGTGTGGGTGAATGGAGCCTAAGTTGTAAGTGAGCACAATATGTGAGACTGCACAATGTATTTACTGCTAACATGGCACAGACATTAAGGCGGGAGCCTTAACTTGCAATTTCCATGGTTTTTAGTGCATGATTGAATTTGCAAGAGCCTTAACTCATCTTGTAAACCAGAGGGTTTTTTATTATGGAATTACAATTGTGTGTGTAGCACAATGGCTTACAGGATGGATTCTTAATACAGATTCCAAAATGATAAGGAGACAGTTCCACCTTGTACTTCCAAAGCTTACTTTCTCAAAAATAAATGCTAAAATTAAAGGGAATTATCTTCTGCACCCCAAAGTCAAGTGTCAACTCCAATTACATCTCCTTAGTTTCCTAGGGTGAAATATGGTGGTAGAAATAGGAAGATAGAAAAGACTTATTTTGCTATAGCTCAAACTTCCAAAATCATTCAACAATGGCAGACTCCGCTTTAAATGTTTTTAAAGTAGTGTTTCTAGCCTCAAAGTTGCAAAGGAAAGCTTGGAAATGTTGCCAAAAAATTAACTAATACAAGGGTTTCTACCTGAGACTGCTGCCATTCTGAAACAGGTTTTAGTGGTCTGAACTTCCTCATTCATCCTAATGGGTGCTAACTCCAAAGTTCTAGGGAGTTTACTAATTCCATTCTGTAGAAGAATCAGTGCATAGCAGGAAAAGAATATATGTTTGTTGGCAGCCCACACAAGCACATACATACATCCCAGCTGCTAAAGTAGGTACTGTTCTCCTTCCTGAGTGCTGATGAATGAGTGTCCTTTTAAGAAAAAATGGAGATCCATAGGACTGTACTTGCCTTTCTGGAAAATGTGGAAGTGGGGATTTATCGCATAGACCACCCCAAGCGACAATACACTAATAGGAAAATCCTCCCCTCTCTCCTTAAATTTGATGGGAGTTTTGCCATTGTCTTTAATGGTGTGGGACAGCGGTCTCTCTGTAAACTCATAAAAACATATGGTAAAAACAGACGTGACGCAGGCCTGCTATGGCCCGCCTGGGCCAGGGAACCACCCACCCGTCTGTTCTCCAGCCACCAGATGTTGGTCCAGGACTGCTCTGGGACGGGTGAGCAGCTAGCCTGTATTGCGTCCCCAGATTATCCTGGGCTAAGGGCCACCCATGCAGGTCAACGTGGGCCCCTGCTGTGGGTCCATGTTCAGTGAAAATTCTTGCAACTAAGACAATTCTACTAGATTTCTTTGCTGGCTTTTCAACAATGTAGGCAAAATCATGCACTTACTTTAAAATGGAAAGATGTATCACATACGTTTTTACCAAAGAGAGGAGATTAATGCAGTTTGTATTTATATATATTAAAATAAAAATACATCTAACAATGATTCAAATTAACACTTGAAATACAAATCATATAGTGTTGTGGTACACTAGGTACGATATATCTCAAAGTCTTACGGCTGACTAATTGAATTGCCATTGATAAGATGTCACTTAAAGAGACATCTTTGCAATGAAACATGGGTTTGCTGTAAATGACCTGTCATTAGAGCCACGTGTAATGTCTGTGTCCAGACTGAAAAATATTGTACCTCCCAGCAAAATACTCCGTAGGAGTTGAAACAGCAAGAATGGTAAAAAGTCTGCGTACATGATTCACTAGAGAATTATGCCTCAGGTGCTATGTTAATTTACTTGCTGGTATACATTAATTGAAACCAATCAATAAAGCCTCTGGTACAGCATAGGGAATGCAGTAGAAGTAATTGTCTGCCACATTTATTCATGTTTTAAACTTGTAAAAGTGGAATAATTTAGTCTAAGATTTTTCATTTGTATCAATATAGATAATGTAATTAATTATTTCTCTACTATTCTTCCACTCCTAATTATAAAAACGATGTACCCTTTCATCAGATTTGGTGTAAACTAGTATTATGTGTTACAATTGCTAAATAGGCTCTGATTTAAATAATTGCACAACCTCTTTTCACTCATATTTTAGACTGCTCATTTGATATTGCAGAAGATGTTGAAGATATTAAACTTTATACACATGAATTGTTCCACTGCAGCTGAAGATAGAAGGATGGTGAAAGATATTTTAACTTAAATACATATAATGAAAAATTACAGAACAATAACCAAAAGTAATTAATGTTTTGACCCTAGACCAAGATAAGGATTCAAAAGTGTACACATAAAAATGAAATAACTGATAAAACAATTTGAAAAAGACAAAGTAAAACATTGCCATAGCCTAATAAATCCATTATGTATTTTTAGTATTGTTTACTTTACCTGACTTCAATGTAATTTATTTTTATTTGATATCTTATTTCATTTTTTGAGAACCTTTTCAATAGGGATGTGCGAACGTGGTTCGGAAGTTCAGAGTTCGGGCCGAACTCGGCCTGTTCGGATAACCGAACCGAACGTCTGAACCGAACACTAGAACGGCCGAACAGTTCAGAAAAGTTCGGATGAGTTCGGGGGTGGGAAAAATGTGAATGGAAGGCGGGAAAAACGTGACTGGAAGTGGGAGGCAGCCGAGGAACAGACTTCCTGACACCAGGGGTGGTTTCAGGGTCAAACAAAAAAAATATTTGAATTTGGTTTCGGTATCGATAGCACTATTTTCGGTTGTTTGGCCAAGTTTGGCCCAACCGAACTCCGCCAAACCGAACAGCCGAACCCAAACTCAGATTTCAGACCGAACGACCGAACATCCGAACTGCGTTCTGTTCGCCCATCTCTACTTTTTAATGCTTTCATCAATGATCACGTTGACTAATGCAACTCTTTCTATTTGGTCTCCCCCAGTTTGCAGCTCTGAAGAAAATCAAAGAGAAGAGGATGATGTCCACAAAACACAGCACAAACCTCTGAAATCTGTATTAACTAACTTCAGGATCCAGTACAAAGCTGTCCACCTTTCCACTTTTCCTTTCCACAGAGATGTCTATAGCAATCAGGCTAATAAGGACTGATTTCCACACTCTTACAGATTTTGCATCATTTTAAATTTACACCAACATGAAATAGGAGCAAAATATTATTATTATTATTGTAAGTATTTTGTGAATGTTTTCTGGAGCACGGGGAATACTCTCTCCATGTTCACACGAACACAGGGATCAGGGTGAGAATAAATGGTATTTCCACTATACATGTTACAGGGCACCCACAGGGCACCACTGCAGCCCTGCAACATGTATAGTGAGTGGGTAGTGGGTGGAGAGTGTCTTGTGTGGAAATGCCCAAAGTGGGGAGGGTATTATCTCTCCAGACAAGTGAGATGTAATTGGGAAGGGAGGCTCCTCCTCCAGGGATCATGCTTATATCTTTCAGAGAAATTATCTCCCTCTATTAATAGAATAATAGAACTGGTGAGGTTGCAGCTCGTCTGCATATGCTCCCAGCATCCTCGGCTGTCATCGCTTGAGGACACCACGACTCTCCTGGGGCTTGGCCTTCCTGCCACCCCAAGCTCCACCGACCAGCGGGCCGAGAGGCGGCGCCTTACAGGTACTTTTCTCCATTTCTTTTCTACTGTACTTCCCCCTCCTATCTTACTCACTAACATGTCTGCCCTATTTTCTCGCCTTTTCTTTCCCTCCTCTCCTTCTCCTCTTCCTGTCCATCTTTTTCTTCCTCTACTTTTCTCCTCCCAGCTTCTTCCTCCCCCCAACCGATCACCACTCTCTAACCTCCCCCATACATCCTTTGCTCCCTTGGCTACTTTCTCTCATTGCTCCCCTTCCACTCCTGTCTCTAGCCTTCCTCGATGCTCCCCTTCTCCCAATCTTATCCCTATTCCTCCTGTCTCTAGCCTACCACGACGCTCCCCTTCTCCCAATCTTATCCCTATTCCTTGCCTCCCCCCTCATCAACTACCATTTTTCTGCTCCCTCTGGAACTGTCGCTCATCTATCAGTAAAGCTCCCTATATCCATGATCTTTTCCTCTCTCGCTCCCTCCAGCTCCTTGCCCTTACTGAAACTTGGATCACTCCCTCGGACTCTGTCACGCCTGCTACCCTCTCCTGTGGGGGTCTCTCCTTCTCTCACCAACCCCGCCCTGAAGGACGGGGTGGTGGGGTGGGCCTCCTTCTTGCTAAATCCTGTCAGTTCCAACCAATTTCTCCTCCCCCCTCTCTCTCCTTCCATACCTTTGAGGCTCACTCCGTGCGCCTCTACTCCCCCCTCCATCTACGTGTTGCTGTCATCTACCGTCCCCCTGGTCCTCTCTCCTCCTTTCTTTCTGACTTTGAGTCCTGGCTCACTTTCTTCCTCTCTGTTGATATCCCCACTCTCATCCTTGGTGACTTCAACATTCATGTTGATGACCCATCTCAGCCCTCAGTCTCTCGCTTCCTCTCCCTAGCCTCCTCCTTCAACCTCCACCTTTGGACCAACTCCCCCACCCATACTAATGGCCATTCTCTTGATCTTGTCCTCTCTAGAAACTGCTCTGTCGCTGATCTCTCCTTCGATCCTCATCCTATATCAGACCACTTCCTTGCCTCTTTCAACATTTCCCACTGTCCCCCCTCCTCTTCCCCTTCTCTACGCCCCTTCCGTGACCTTCAAGCTATTGATCCCCTGGACTTTGCCTCCTCTCTCTCTCCCCTTCTTCCTACAGTCTTCTCTTCCTCCTCCCCTGACTCCGCTGTCTCTGCTCTCAACGCCTCTCTCTCCTCCACACTTGACTCCCATGCCCCTCTCTCTTCCCGCCCTGCCTTCTCCCACAACCCCCGTCCTTGGCTCACCCCTAGTATCCGCCACCTCCGTTCTTGCACTCGTGCTGCTGAACGACTCTGGCGCAAATCCCATTCTCACGCTGACTTCCTTCACTTCAAATTCTGTCTCTCCACCCTTACTTCTGCTATCTCCCTTGCTAGACAACACTACTATGCCTCCCGCATTGAGTCCTGTTCTCGGGACCCTCGCCGCCTGTTCTCTACCTTTGACTCCCTCCTCAAGCCTCCCTGTCCTCCCCCTCCTTCTTCCCTTTCTGCTCAGGATCTTGCCTCCTTCTTCACCTCCAAGATAGACAAGATCCGCCTCGACATCGCTTCCCACTCCTCTCTTCCCACTCCCACCCCTCTCCCTCCTCCCCCTCCTTCTCTCATGTCCTCCTTCTCCCCTGCCTCCCTTAAGGAAATCTCCTCTCTGCTCTCCTCCTCCAACCCTTCCACTTGCCCCCTTGATCCCATTCCTTCCCGCCTCCTCACCTCCATTACTCCCACTGTCGCCCCTTCCTTCCTGCACATCATCAACCTCTCCCTCTCTACTGGCTCTTTCCCTTCTGCCTTCAAACATGCCACAGTCTCTCCTATTCTCAAAAAGTCCACTCTTGACCCCTCTGACCCTTCTAGCTATCGTCCTGTCTCACTCCTTCCTTTTGCTTCCAAGCTGCTTGAACGTGTTGTCTACTCCCGCTGCCTTGACTTCCTATCCTCCAACTCCTCCCTTGACCCCCTCCAATCTGGCTTCCGCCCCCTTCATTCTACTGAAACTGCTCTCGCTAAGATCACCAACGATCTTCTGGTGGCTAAATCTAAACGTCTCTATTCCATTCTTGTCCTCCTTGATCTCTCTGCTGCCTTCGATACTGTTGACCACTCACTCTTGCTGGATTCCCTTCACTCCCTTGGCTTTTGTGGCTCTGTCCATAACTGGTTCTCCTCCTACCTCTCTGACCGCTCCTTTAATGTGTCTCTCTCCAACTCCGCCTCCTCCTCCTTCCCCCTCTCAGTTGGTGTTCCTCAAGGCTCTGTTCTTGGCCCTCTCCTCTTCTCGATCTATACCTCATCCTTAGGCAAACTCATTGCCTCCCATGGCTTCCAATACCACCTCTATGCTGATGACACTCAACTCTATCTCTCTACTCCCTCTCTCTCTCCCTCTGTTCAAGCTCGTCTCATCAACTGTCTCTCTGACATCTCTACCTGGATGTCTCAACGTCAACTCAAACTCAACATGGCTAAAACTGAACTCCTTATCTTCCCCCCTCATCCTTCCTCTCCTTCCTCACTGTCAATAACTATTGATGGAGTCACCATCCTGCCTGTCCCCCAAGCCCGTAGCCTAGGCTTCATCTTTGACTCAGCCCTTTCTTTTAAACCCTACATTGACTCTGTTGCTAAATCCTGTCGCTTCTCCCTCCATAACATTGCTAAGATTCGCCCTTTTCTCTCTGTCTCGTCTGCCAAAACTCTTGTTCATGCTCTGGTCATCTCTCGCCTCGATTACTGTAACCTCCTTCTCACTGGCCTTCCCCGGTCTCACCTTTCTCCCCTCATCTCTGTCCAAAACTCTGCTGCCAGGGTCATCTACCTCGCCAGTCGCTTCGACCATGTGCAGCCCCTCCTCTCTTCGCTTCACTGGCTTCCCCTTCCTGAACGAATCCTGCACAAGCTCCTAGTCTTCACCTATAAAGCTCTTCACAACCTTGCTCCCCCCTACCTCTCTGCACTTATCGCCCTCCATACTCCAGCCCGTGCACTTCGCTCCTCCTCTGTCCCTTCTCTCACCCTTCCACGCCTTCCCTGCTCCCCTAAGCGCCTTCGTCCCTTCTCACTTGCTGCCCCCCATGCCTGGAACTCCCTCCCTGTCCACATCCGCCTTGCCCCCTCCCTTCATACCTTCAAATCTCTCCTTAAAACTCACCTCTTTCGCTCTGCTCTGTCTGACTCTTTATCCTGCTGAGCCACTATTCCTATACCTACGATCGGTTTACCCTTATCCTTGCAACATGGACCTGCCTGCTGTCATTCTCATCGTAACCAAGCCAAGTACGTGCACTTGAGACCTCGCATCTTCATGAATGTTAGACCCCTTGTCTCTCCCTCTGTTCCCCTTCCTAAGTCTCTCCCCCAGCTCCTGTCTCTCAGATTGTAAGCCCTAGGGGCAGGGACCGTGTCTATTTTATTACTTTGTAAAGTGCCAGGTACACTGCTGGTGCTATATAAATGTTTGTTAATAATAATAATAATAATAATAATAATTAATTGGAAGGGACCCCAAGAGTCATTTTAATTTAATTTAATTTATTTATTTATACCTGTCTCTCAAAAGACTTAGAGCAGTGTACAATATATTTAAAAAAAACCAAGATAGTTACAAAGTAATCCCCAGTACCCCAATCAAATATATAAAAATTCCGCAGAAACCCCCAGTTCCAACCCCTGTGCCCTATTTGCCGTTTCTCTTTAACCCAGTGAATACAGTCAATGAAACAATACCACTCCATAGACAAATAATCATCTCCTTCCTCCCCCAAATCCCACTCCAAACCTATATTCCACACTCTCACCCTTCTTCCTTCTACCCTAACCCTCTTGACCCATATTTCCCACAAAAATCCATTTTAAATAAAAAGTAACATATCCAAAACCTAACTTCCCCCCAGCTCCAGCCACAAATGGCTGCTTAATGAACACAAGCCTTTGGGGGCCTTCAGCAGCTGCCTGCCACCAGAGAAAGCCTTTGGGGGAAGCCAGAGGAGTGGGAGGTGGGGCAGCCCCAGGTGGAAATAGGCACCAGTCCCTGTTGATCTAGTAGCTCCTTCTTTCCTGTCACTGGGTGAGGCCCCCTGCTTGGAAGCAGGATGCCCGACCCTCTGCTTGGAAACAAGATACCTTCAACTACATCAACCCCAGCAGATGGCTGTCCAGCCTCTTTTTGAAAACCTCCAGATGAAGAGGCTACAACCTCCATAGGCAGCCAGTTCCATTGCTGCACAGCTCTTACAGTTAGGTAGTTTTTCCTGATATTTAAACACAATCTACCTTCATGTAACTTGAGCCCATTATTGCTGGTTCTGCTCTCTGTAGCAATGAAGAACAGTTCCTTATCATCTTCTTGGTGACAGCCCTCAGATATCTGAAGACTGCTGTCATGTTTCCCCTTACTCTCCTCTTCACTAGGTTAAATATACCCAACCCCTTCAATCTTTCTACATAAGACTGCTTTCCAGAACTTTTATCTCCCTCCTCTAAGCCCCGTCCTGAAAGTTCTAGCTACTTAACCACCAGTTCTCCCCGCTCATGGGTGTGTACAGATGGACACAGAGGCTGCCTGCCCCTGGAGCTGCTCTAGGAGTGCATCCCTGCATCCACCCACTTGCAACCAAGTCTTGTCCACTTTAGATGGACCCAGCAATTTCCCCAGCCCTGAACCATAGAGTTGTGGGCAATCGCCCAACGCATTAGGCTGGTACCCACAACTCTATGATACTGTCAGCAGCAATGGCCAGCCAGACGTGGATCTGAAGAATGGGTGTGACCAGCAGAGGGACCGCAGCAATGCCTGAGGATGCTGTCCTGGGTTTGGCCAGCCTGCTCCGCCAGCAGCATTCCAGGATGTTCTGGAGTGCACCTGCTCTGCTTCCACATCTGACGAGGGCGCCTTTAGACAGACAGGCCAGCACAGAGGTGAAGCAGGCTGGTGTGGGCAGAACTGGGGCTTCTGTACATCTAAAAGTGCCCAGAGTAACCCTATCAGAGTAACTACCCTCTTTCATGTCTGCTTGTGTGTGGAAAGGCAGCAAAGAATTAAGCCGAATCCAGCCATGATTAGTGAAAGTGTCTCATCTTTAAATCATCCATCTGCAATTACACTTAGGCCATTTTTACACGGACCTCCCCCCCTCCCCTGCTCGCTGTTCTAGCAGATGTGAGGGGGGGCATCTATGTATACAGCCAGCGGAGGGTGGGATGATGGATGTTCACTCGGTGTTCACCCGTGTGAACACTGGGTGGAATGGGTGTGCGCTCCCACACAACACCCACCTCCACTCATCACACACCCATCTCCACTCCGGAAAACCAGAGGAGGTCCTCTGGGTGGAGGTGTGTGTGTGTTCATGTAAACGGCCACACACTCACCTTCACCCGCCATAGCAACACACCCATCCCCCCACCCACCTCCGTCCATGTAAAAACGGCCTTACTTACTTCTCAGCCTGTCTGTACTTCTCTTGCAGTCTCAACTATAAATATATTAACCCCTTTGTCTTTAGGGCTCTATTTTTATCTACTTCTGTCCCTTGCCCCTGTGCTATATGATACATACAGTCATTAGTCCTATTCATTAACCAGTGGCAATGTTGGGGCTGAATGAAGGCATGCATCTGGTTTAAGTGATCTCAAATAGCCAAGCATTTGATCATGATTCTTTGGCATGCTGGGAGAATGTGAATCAGTTCAGAATCCAACATACAATCCTTGGAATTACACTGATGCCTACATAATATAATAGTTAATGACAAAACAATAGAAGAAATTCCCAACTAATGTAAATCAGTGTTCCATTAAACATTTTTTTTTAAAAATCAATGGAGTGAAACCAAATTACACTAGCTGAGAATCTAACACAATGTTTTTACTGTTTTCTGTCATTTACACAAAAATCATTCTCTTTTCCTTTGAATGTACAAGGCAATTTGGAACAGACCTTATGTGACAGGTACTATACTGCAAACACTAACTGCTACACACAGTACTAGATAGCAATAGGAATGTTCACGCCCAAATTTTGTGCTATCACTTTAATCGTGCTATCACTTTTGTGCTATCACTTTAATTGTCAGTTTTATTTTTAAATATCTGATTTGTTAGATAATTATTTCCATACAATCTAACTCATTTTGAAATTTATGGGGGAAAATACTGGAAGTACAGTCCCAAACTCTGCAAATGCTTACACATGTGTTTAACTTTGTTCCCATTAGAAGGTCTATTGATATCTCATCCCAAAAAAGTGCCATTAATATTTTAGGTAGAAAAATTGATACTGAAATGTACAGAATTAGTTTTCACAATGGTTGGCGAGGAAGCTTAGCTGTTATTTGAGATGATAAAAGGACACTATCACCTTGAGGCATTTAAAATTGGCTAATTCAAATTGCTCCATTGAATAACTGGCTAAGGGAAACAGACTGGTGCCACAGCCCTTCTGATGCCTCCCCTTCCCACATCTAAGATTGGAAGTAAACAAGCAGATTCATCTGTAACCCATTCACACCCAGTAGAAAGGTTTCCTAAAGCAGGGGAATTATCTGCTATAAATGTTCAGCCGGATTATATCTCTTGTAAACTATGTGGGTATTACAAAGAAGTTGGACTTTTAATCTCAAGAGAGACCTGTTGAATGAGAGCTTCAAGTAAAAGAAGGTTAAAATGTTCAAACAGTGTGTCAGCCTTCAAAGGATAGAGAAGTGGATGGACCACTGAGAGAAATAGTAATAAGTGGGGACCTATGATGGCAATGGGGAAAACATGGTGAGTGAGCACTAGGGATGGGCGAACGCGGTTCAGAAGTTCGGAGTTTGGTCTGAACTTGGCCTGTTCGGACAACCGAACCTGAACCCGAACTGAACTCTGTTCCGAACACTGAAACAACCGAACAGTTCAGTCAGTTCGGATCGCGTTTGGTTGAGTTTGGGTTGCAAAAATGTGTCACAGGAAGGCAAAATGTGACAGAGGGGGAGTCAGCTGAGGAGCAGACTTCCAGGCACCAGGGGTGGAGAGGCTTGTAGTAGCAGCCAGCCTGCCCAATCACCATCCCTTTTCGCCTCAAACCACTGGCTTTGCAGTCTGCGATTGGCCACAGGCTGGGCTGCATAGAGCCAATGGGGCTTGCGGTGAGGTGTGCGCAGCAAGAAACAAAACTCATTGGCCTCCCCCCTTCCCAACACCTTCTGAGCTAGTCACTGTTCCTGACAGCAGGCGTTTCAGAAGGCTCCCTCTCCCAGCAGTTTTTGCTCCTTCCTATTCCTAATCCATTGTCATCCTCCTCCTATTTCACCCATCCAACCCATTTACCTCCATTTTATCATTTATTTAGATTATATTAGAGAGATTTAGGTGTTATTTTTTGTTTTTACCCCTCCCTGTGTTCAATCTTCCTTCCTCCTCCCCCCCCCATTGAATCCTTTCCCTCTCCCTTTCTCTCTATATATTCCATCCCTGATTCCCTTCTGCTCTTTTTTGATTCATTATGAGTAACATTAGATTGATTTAGGTTTCATTTCAGTTTTGTACCCTCCTCTCTGTGTCCTTTGTGTCCACTCCATCTCTGTGTTCTTTGTGTCCCCCCGATAGATAGATAGATAGATAGATAGATAGATAGATAGATAGATATAGTAGAGTTGTAGGAGTTAGCTGAGATATAGTGTTTAGAGATTTTTTTAGTGTTTGAAGGGGTAGGCCTCTGTACTTATTAGATAATTCATTTAGTTGATAGCATTTAGAATAGTTATAGCAGTTAGATTTAGTGTAGATATATATAATATATATTAGATAAAAAAATTAAATAAAAATAATAATAAAACAATATAAAAACATTATTTTGGAGGGAGAAATGGAGAAGGGAAGGAGAGGCCAATCTGCTGCCTGTAGGGGAGGCAATGGGGCATGTCCCTGAGGCGGCAGGGGCCGTGCCAGGGGAGTGGCAGCAGGCGGCAGCAGTAGCCGTAGCACATCACCACGCCCCAAACTCAGCAGGCCTGCTTTAGGGCAACAGGCTTCAGTGGCTCAGCATCGCCTCCTGGCAGTGCCCTCCTCCACTGCCACGCAGGGCACTGGAAGACCTACAGGACTTGAGGCTGCATCTGTCTCTGCTGGTGGTGGTGCTGGAGCAGGTGCTGGGGCTGCTTGTGATGTTCCTACAGGGTCACCAATGTCCCCCACTGTTGAGGCGATCCCCAGCAGTCCAGAGCTGGTGGATCCCACCCCAGCTGCTAGAGGCAGGGCCCGATCCCCGGGCAATGTTAGTAGGGAGAGGAATAGCAGCAGCAGCACTAGCAGCTACAGAGGGGGGCACAGGGAGAGTGCCACCAGCATGGCGGGCACGGGGAGTCTAGCTCAGGGTCCCAGTACTCCCCTTCATGGGACATCACCGTGATCGGGGACAGTGAGGAAGAGGCAGACACTAGTGCCGCAGAGGAGATGTCTGCAGCTGAGGCGATGGCTGAGCCTCCTCCCAGAGCTGTGTCGCCAGTGTCACCAAGTTCTCTCCCTCCCAGCAGTGCTGGCAGCAGTGCGTCAGCCGGGGCAGGCCAGAAGGCAGGAGGGGGGAAAAAATCCTCAGTCTGGGAACATTTTAAGCTGGTGCAGGCAGATGATCCCAGAGAGATGCAGTGCACTTTGTGTAATAAGCTGGTGAAGCGTGGGCAGGTGCTCGCCAACCTTGGGACAACTGTAATGGCGAGGCACCTCAAGGCATGCCACAGTGCTCTGATGCTAAGCAGGAAGGCAGGGGAAGTGGATGCCAGTGGGTTCCTGACTGCAGCAGCGGCCAGTCACCCGGCTCCTTCAGCAGACAAGCGTCCCGCACCAACTGCTGCTGCCTCCAGCAGCAGAAGCAGTATGGGGGCAGAACAGCAGCAAGAGCCTCGCCAGCAGCAACGTCAGTCCACCATGGAGGAGCTGGGGTGGGGGCAGCTGCCAAGGCCATCGGGTGCTGGAGGGCGGTGTGGCTTCTTTCAGGAGAAAGCCAAACACCTGTTGGCCGAGATGATTGTGCTGGATGGGCAGCCCTTCTCTATTGTAGAGGACAAGGGCTTCCAGCGACTGATTGGATTCCTGGCCCCCCAGTTTAAGCTGCCTTCCCGCTCCACCCTGAGTCGGACTGTGGTGCCCCAGCTGTACAGGGTTTTGAAGGAGCGGGTGAGGGAGCACCTGGCAGGGGCTGCGAGGGGGCACAGTCCACTTCACCACCGACCTGTGGTCCTCCAGGAACACCCAGCACACCTACCTGGCAGTGACTGCATGCTGGTGGCAGGACCCAGAGGCAGCACTTGACAGTGGCAGGAGGGGTCCTGAAGCAGGGTATAGATGGGCCCTGCTTCAGGCACAAGTAATGGACAGCTTCCACAACTCAAGGAACCTTGAGACACCCCTGGCCACCATGGTGAGGGAGTGGGTCACGCCAGGCGCAGCTTTCACCAAGGGGTGTGTGGTCATGGACAACGTGGCCAATATACTCAAGGCAGTCTGTGATGGGGGGTTCACAAGCATCCCTTGCGCTGCACACACCCTCCATCTTGTGGTCAAGGATGCTCTGGGGTTGGGGGATAAGGGGATTGGGCCAGGCACCCGTAGCTCCCTGGTCGACTGGGGGAGGAAGCTGGCGGGGTTCTTCAATAGGAGTGTGAAGGGCAGCGAGCTCCTCTGGGAGAAGCAAGCCGAGCAAGGGTCCCCGGTGCACCAGCTCATCCAGGATGTCTCCACCAGGTGGAATTCCACCTTCCTGATGCTCGAGCGGCTTTTTGAGCAGAAAGCTGCCCTGCATCAGGTGGAACTGGAGACAGACATTGAGGCACCTCCAGGGTACAACAGGGAGGAATGGGAGATTCTCGCTCACACGGTCTTCATCCTGAGACCGTTCCTGGCTGTGACGGAGACTGTGAGCATCTCCACCGCCACCCTCAGTCAGGTGACCCTGCTGCTCCATAGTCTCCAGAGGAGCCTGAACGAGATTCTCAGGGGACAGGATTGTGGTTCTCCTGGCAGGAAGATCTCCGATGAGGTGCTTGACCTGGCATGGAAGCTGAAGGTGGGGCTGAGTGCGCGCTTTGATGAGCTCCTGCACTGGGAGGAATATGTCCTGGCAACCATGCTGGACCCAAGGATCAAGGGCAGCATGGCACGTGTGACAGTGGTCTATGGCCTCCAGAAGGGTGCTCTGGTGCAGAAGGTCTGGCAGGCAGAGTGGGCCATGCAGCAGGACACCCCTGGGGATGGTGGGAGTGGGAGCAGTGACCCCTTCCATCCATCTGGGTCTATCCCTGCCCCCAGCCCTAGCGGTAGCACCAGCACGAGCAGCAGAATGAGCAGCAGCAGCAGGACCCCTACTGCCAGCAACTCCTCCTGTGTGCAGGTCACTCTGGGGAGCATGGGGCCCAGCACAAAAGGGCAAGCAGCATGGCTGAGGGCCGTGGAGCAGCTGGTACCCACCCAGAGCTATGAGAGGGAGTATGATGGCACCTCAGCAGGAGTGGAGACCTACCTGGAGGAGGAGCCATTCATTGATCCCAGCAGCGATCCCTTGGCCTACTGGGCCGGCAAGGCCAACGTGTGGCCAGCCTTGTCGAAAGTAGTCAAGGGTATCCTGTCCTGTCCACCAACCAGTGTCCTCAGCGAGTGGGTGTTCTCTGTGGAAGGGGACATTCGCTCACCGAACTGCCTGAGACTGGGGGCCAAGTTGGTGGAGCAGTTGCTCTTCTTGAAGGTCAACCTTCCGCTGCTGGGATTCCCCGAACTGGCCCTGGACAAGGAGTGATGATGCAGTGGCACACGACATCCCATGCCAAGGGCAGTCGGGACGGGGCTCCTCCTCCTCCTCAATCTGGGCTAGGGCTACTGCTCCTGTGCTGCTGAGGTGCTGTCCCTCCCTGCAAGTGAATGGGGGGAAAAACTGAAATGGATGGAAAACCTCCATAAATATTATTACAGTTCCTTAAAAGAAAACTGTGTGTGACACTAAGTGCATGAATCTAATGCAACCATCTATATACAAAAAATGTTATTTATTTGCCAGCTTATCAAAACTTCAATTATATACAAAACAACATGTTAAAATACAAGGGATGACTATCCAGAGGTGTTCTTGCCAAGGCAACGTTCATTACAATATCCTCTCAATATGGACTGCGCTGCATCAACCTTCAGCTGACTCCCAGCCAAGGTGCAGTCCAAGGAGGTTCTGTGCCAAGGCAGTCTTGTTTGCAACTTACTCCCAATATTGATGTACACTGCATCCACCTTCAGCTGCCTGCCGGCCAAACGCGTTTCGGGGGAGCACCCCCTTCCTCAGTGGCTTAATTGGTACTGTGAAAAAACTGGGGAAAACATATTTTCCAGGCAAACAATAATGTCATAGAGCTTGACTAAACAATAAATCCTGTGAAATATTACTCATACGTATATACCACCTAGTCACAAGACGTGGCCCCTCTGAAACACACATTTACCTCCTAAGCTTTTGGGAAAATATTTACACATCCATGCTGTCTCAGTATTGCAGTTCTTCCAAAAGTATGGGACCCTTTTAGGGGCCCATTCAACCTGAAATACATATTTATTTATTTAATATATTTATATCCCACCCCTCCTGCAAGCATATCCACATAAGATTTCTCACAGCCAATCCAAATTTGCTTTCACATTAGATTGTGTTGCTTGAATTCCCATACATATATGCATGAAGCATTTTCACATCTTGAAAGCCAAAAATATTGTATGGTAAGATAGATGTAACCAACCTGCAGCCTCAATGTTACCCTGCAATTTTCTATCAGGCAAAAAGTCTTCTGACTGGTTTCTGAGTGCCCAGCTATTAAGAGTTACATTCATTCAGCATTGAAATGCAAACCACTCATAGTCCATGTGATGAAGGGCAACCAATCATCAAATGCCACTGGGACTTCATCCCACAGGTATCTCCCAAAGTTGCTAAATTACACACAGGCTTGAATACTTGTCCAAACTGCCTGGTTGTGGGCTCTTGTCCCATAAGAGCTGCAAAACCTGCAGTTACCAATGGATGTTTAAGGATTCTGTACTGTTACCATAATCATCCATAGGGGCCAATGACAAGCTGTAAACACATAATTCATGCACTACTTCACAAATCAATTATATTATATAACTAAATGTTATACATTGAGAATCTCCCCCCCCCCCGCCCCCGTACTAGACGGCCTTGACCGCCTTATCTGACTGACCTCATGATGCAGGGTGGCATTGGGAAACAAACTGTAAGCCTGCGAGCTGGCCTATGGCTACACAATCTCGGCCCACCTATGTGACACTGACTGACTCTCGCTCTCTCATGCTGCACAGTCTTTGCTAGCCTATCTGAGTGCCCTGCTGCCAAGGTCTCAGTCTGCCTGCCCTACTGCCTCTCATGCCACGCTGCCTGTCTGCCCGTCTAGCTTGCCGCCAAGCTCAAAGCATGCCTCAGTCCACCTTCCTGCCTCCCATGCCAAGGTGCCTGTCTGCTCACCCAGGTTGCCTAGCTCAAAGCCTGCCCAAGCCTGCCTGCCCTACTACCTCTCATGCCATGCTACCTGCCTGCCCGCCCACCCGCCCAGGTTGCAAAGCTTGAACCCTGCCTCAGTCTGCCTGACTGCCGCTCATACCATGCCACCTG
>QEPC01008891.1:117238-149258 GCA_003113815.1 Sphenodon punctatus | reverse complement strand
TGGGGTGCTAGGGGATGCTAGGGATTGCAACTAGAAAGGCCCTGGCTGGCATGTGCAAATCCTGCTCTCCTTGGGGTGCTGCGGAGGGATGAGACCCTTACTGGCACGTGTCAATCCTGCCCTTCTTTGGGTGCTACGGGATGCTAGGGATTGCAACTAGAAAGGCCCTGCCTGGCACATGCAAATCCTGCCCTCCTTGGGGTGCTGCGGAGGGATGAGACCCTTGCTGGCACATGTAAATCCTGTCCTTCTTTGGGTGCTAGGGGATGCTAGGGATTGCAACTAGAAAGGCCCTGGCTGGCACGTGCAAATCCTGCTCTTAGTTGGGGGTGCGTAGGGAATGGGATGGCAACTGGAGAGTGGAGACCCTTGCTAGTCTGGCACATGTTTGGGTGGGGGTGCTGCTTGTGCTCATGTGTGACTGTTGGAAGAGCCCCCCACACTACAGTACCCTCTCTCTCTGTGGCAGACATCCACTGCTACCTGCTGATGCCCACTGTTTGTGCCTGACTGATGCCCACCACCCACGTACCCACCCGCATGCCAGTGAGCTTGCTCTAACGGATAGAACCTTTCTTGTCCTCAAAGTAAAAAAAAAGTTTACAAACCTGGCAGCACCTCCTGTGCCCGCTGCATGCTCCTCATCTGAGGAGCCGGCCACCACCATCAAAGGTCCAGGGGCAGGGACCTCTTCCTCCTCCTCCTCTGAGAGCACCACGTTGGCCCTCAGCCGTGGCATCAGCACAACAGCCTTCTTCATTATTTTTTTAAAACACAAGCCAAGCCAACCAAAACCACCATACACCACACACAGTCACCCGCCACACACCAACACTCACCAACCAGACAAACAACACAGCCAAACCAAACACAAACAGCCAAAAGACATGAATTTTCAGTTTCCAGCGCGATCACGCATTCTCGCAATACTTTTACCGAACGCCTGAACTGAACCGAACACGACCGAACTGAACGGCTGAACCCGAACTCGGTGAACGACCCGAACACACAAACCGAACGCATGAACCGAACTGAGCCGAACCCAACAGTCGAACCCGAACCGCAACCTGTTTGCACATCTCTAGTGAGCACGGGTCCCTGGACTAGCAAGGATTTTGATAGTCCTTTCCTTTTAAAGGAAAGTGAATTAATGCAAGAAAGGTAAAATAATGCTTTCATTTAAATGTATATAAACCCACAGATCGCTCTGGCATTTATCCAACAGCTTATTAAAGAGAGCCAGTGTATCCTAATAGATAAGAAGCTGGATTTGAAATGGGAAAACATGATGTGTGGACCAGTCAAATCCTCTCTTTTGTCACTTACAACAAAATCATTCTATTTCCCTTGAACTGTACAAGGCAGTCGCTACATTACAGCTTCAGTTTCCCATCTGTAAAATGGGAATAATAATGACCTACCTCACATAACTGTTGGGAGGGTGAACTGGGTTGTAAAGAACTTTGAATACTGTAAGTATTATATAAATAATATTAATAATAATCTTTATATAGCACCCCCCTGCCATGGCACTCAAAGAGCTTCACATATAAGAAATGAACACAACTTTTAATCCTCACAACAACCCTGTGAGTTAGGTTAGGCTGAGAGAAAATTGTAATGGGCCCAAGGTCACCAGTGAGTTTCTGGCTAAGACTTGAACCAGTGTTCCCCCTGATCTAAATACTGCACACTTAGCCATTACACCAATCTGGCTGGACAGGTAATAATAAAATCAAAGTGTCAGAAAGGAATATATTTACAATTATTAGGCTTCTCCTTTCTGGTACAAAAGAAAAAAAATAAGTGAGCACCAATGTAACAGAGACAGGCTGTCTGGCAGAGTAACACCAGATGAAAGGGAACAGGTACACTTCCAACAAGGCCGTGCCACAACAGGCACGTGGTACCAGCACACTCCTAAACAGAGGATAGTGACTCACTCTTGCACAGGTGTGCAAGGCTCTGCAGCCTGAGGACCTGACTAGGGCCAGCTTGGCTTAGGCATGGCCAGGCCAGCTTCCATGCCAGCTTCAGTACTCAAAAGGAGTTTGAGGAGCGGCAGGAGCCAGGAAGAGTTCTGTCTCATAGCTAGCTCAGGAGGGATTGTGCCTGGCAAGAAGGACCTGAAGAGCAAGTGCCCACCTAAGGAGAGCTGGCTACCCAGCTACAGAAGGGATTGTGCCTGGCCAGGGAGCCTGAGTTAAAGAAGGTAACCAGGAGATTGTGTATAGGGTGGTGTCTGGCTGTAAGAGGAACTGTACCTATAGGGTTGTCATAGCTCAAGTGGTAAGAGCATGTGCTTTGCATGTATACAGTCCCAGGTTCAATTTCTGGCATCTTCACTTTAGGATCCCTGGTAGCATGCCTGGGGAGGCCTTTGCTGGGGGCTTCGAGAGGTCTCAGGTAGCATGGCAGAATGGCCTCTGCCAGAGACCCTAGAGGAGCTGGATTTGGACCCAAATATGAAACCCCGGCTCTTGTGTCTGGTTGTGACAATACTGGGCTAAGATGGACCATTGGTCTGACTCAGTTAGGCAGTTTAGTTTAGTTTACCTCTCCTTTAATCCAGGACACATCAAAAATACACGGTGCAGGGCTGCACTGGAACCAATGCAGCCCTGCACCATGTATTTTTCATAAACATCCTGGATTTAAGGGGAGGTTTGGCATCCCTATGTGCCAGACTGGAGGAAGAAAGACTCATGTATTGGATTATGTATACATGGACTATTGGGGATGGTTTACACTATGAATATAAGTACTTAAAGTGAAAGATTCTTTATGGTCTGGCCTCATTTGGAATGCTTATCCTGACAAGACTTAACCACAAGGGCTACCCTGTTACAACCAGTCACTAAGCAGGAAGAATGAGAGGGTTACAGGCAAAGTACCTTCAAAATTGATGCAAATATATTTACCCATTGAGACATGATTAGCTGTAGCATCTCTGCACAACAATGAAGACTGGGTTTGTCTATGGTAAATATAGATGTGTATGTGTGAATCATTGTGCAAAGGAAGATGTGGAATTAATAACCACAATTGATGGGTTCATGCCAAAATTAGTCTGAAGAGGGGAGGGGAGGGAGGGTAGAAGAAGGTAAGAAAGAGAGAGACCCCAGTAGGAGGTTCACAATTCAAAAGGGTGGAATACAACAAGGTGAAAAAAGTAAGAGCTAATGAAAGTAAGTAAACTTAAAACTTCCTGTAGACTGTCATTAGACTTACACATTTCTGTAATCGTTTGTGAAACCAGAGTCCAAATTAAGTCCATTGTTCTTTATATGTAGTAGAGTTTTGTATCTAGTGGAGCTATGAATACTTTCTCTACACTCTACGGAAGTTATATATATATATAAAAAATTCCAATCACTGTATATACCTCATTGCTTTATTCAGTCAATAGTTCTAACTCCTGCCTTCCTTGATGAAGGACCCTGTGAGGTTCAAAAGCTTGTATACCTCCACCAAGTGTAGTTGGTCGATATCACTGTACTAGTTTGTCTCTATTACCTATATTTGGGAACAACACGGCAACCTTACTTTCTCTACACTAAGATGGAAGGAATAAAAATGGTGAGCAAATAAGGAAGACTTTTTCACTACGAGGAAGGTTATTAAAGGCCTTTTCCAGATATCAGAGAATGCTCCCACTGAAGACAAAGGGTGTTTTTAAATGAGTACTGCAGGAGAAGAGTCCATGTCCACTGCATGGTGTGGCTGTGGAGCACTCAGGGAGTGCGTCAAACAAGCGTCTCCCTGCCCTGTCAATGGGGCCACCATGCCCCACATGGGGAACTCCAGATTCTTCAGGAATGCTTCACGTGTGGCTGCTGTGTGGGTCATAGGAGCACACCTCCCCACGCACCACTGTCACACAAGCACTTGGACGTGTGGATGGTGGGAGGCCATGCGTGGATGCATCTCATTTAAAAACACCCTTAGACGCTTTTACTTAAATTAAGCTGCAGAATTCAATTTTGATTTCTATATTTGAGACTTTATTCGGTGACGCTAACTTTACTACCTCTGAAGAATTTATTTGTGCTGAATATACTCCATGTTCAAAACTTTATGTCCAAACTAAGATTATGTCCAAACAAGACTACTATCCCCTCCTCCTGCCCCCAAACCCTAAGTCTTTAATGTATTATAAAACTCACACAGGTGTGCAACTAGGTTGTAATGGGCCCTAGTGTAACATATGGATGGGCCCCCTTGCCCTGTTCTCCTACTAGCCAGAGATGCAGCTGCACCCAGAAGTGCTGAAACCCCCCAGCTTGTGGGCCCTGGTGAAGCTGCACCACATGTTCCTAATATAGCTATGGCCTTGAGCTCATTGTTCTGACTAGAATTGAAACAAATCCATATCTGACAAATTCACATCTTTCAAATCAGTTCCACGAAAGTGGATGTGAAGCACTATTAATTTCCCACTTCATTTACAAAAACAAATACCCATTTTGGGTATTCCATTTCGATTATTTTTGTCACTTTGGCATCTCAAACTGTTACATAACAATGGGTATCTTTAGGCAGACCCAGGGGTGACCACCCCGAATCTGCCCGAGGAGCAAGGCATGGTGTACACCCTAGGGCATCTGCCGCACTGACCCTCCTGGCCCCCAGAGCACCCCAATAACTACGCAGCATCATAACACTTGATATAAGAATTTACCAGTCACCGTTGAACCCGGGAGTAGACTGCACACCATGCCGCCATTATGGCCACTGCTTTGAAGCTGCACTTCCGGGTCTGGAACACTAGTTAATGTGCATGCGCTATCTGTGTATATGCAGCTCACTTTTCTTGGTGCACTTGCTGTCGGATCCAGGAGGGGGTAAGGGGCAGGGCTGAAAACTCAACTTACTGGTGGGAGTGGGACAAAACTCAGAGGAAACAGGGAACTGAAGCCTGTAAGGGTCAAAATGGTGCCGTTTGCGGTATGGACAGCAGCTTTCACAGCCCATACTGCAGGCACCTGAGGGGCCAATTCAAATTTTTGACCAGAGGAGGCAGTGTATAACGGAGCCTTATGGGCTGCCATTTAAAATTATGCCTGAGCATCTGAGCCAGATGCCCAGGCACTAGGACGCAAGTGAAGCAGCAACAGCAGTTAGTGAGCTGTCTCTGCGTGCACTTGAGGCTGTGTTGGGTGAGTTTTTAGCTCTCTCTCTCTTGGGTTGGGGTAGCAGCGCCATTTTGTGTTGGCTGAGCTGGCTCAGAAACACAGTTTTTTGCCTCCTCTGCTGCCTACACAATCCTATTTCCGGGTCCTGTTGTGTGGCTGAAGCTGACCGTCGTAATTCCTTTCTGCTGCTAGAGGCTGAGTCAAGGGTTGTGTACTTTACTTACTGTGTACTAAACTGCTTTGGGGAGGGGGCTGGAGGCCTGGGGGAGAGAAGGTTTGGGAGACACTGGAGAATGGGTCTGCGGGGAGTGGGAGAGTAGAGGAGGACGGGGAGGAATGGGGCTGGGGGAATGGGAGGGAGGAGGAGGGCTGGGAGACACTGGAGAATGGGCCTGTGGGGGAAGTGGGGGGAGGAGGACTGGGAGACACTGGGGTATAGGGCTGTGGGGAGAATGGAAGGAGGAGGATTAGGAGAAACTGGGAAATGGGGTTGTGGGGGAGTGGGGGAAGAATACTGGAAGACACTGGGGGAATGGGGCTGTGGGGGGGAGGACTGAGAGACATAGACACTAGGAAATGGGTCTGGGAGGAGGACTGGGAGACACTGGGGAATGGGGCTGGTGGAGGAGGATTGAGAAACAGTGTGGAATGGGGCTGTGGGAGGGAGGCCTGGAGAATGGGCCTGTGGGGGAAGTGGGGGGAGGAGGACTGGGAGACACCAAGGAATGGAGTTGTGGGGGAGTGGGGGGGAAGAGGACTGGGAGACACTGGGAAATGGGGCTGTGGGCAGGAGGACTGGGAAACATTAGGGAATGGGGCTGGGGAGGACTGGGAGACACTAGGGAGTGGGGGGAGGGGGACTGGGAGACACTGGGGAATGGGGCTGTGGGGAGGAGGACTGGGAGACAGTGGATGTAATGAGACTAGGAGCCGCAGGGAGGGGAGTTCCCTGAGTTTAATTTAAACTTTTATTTAAATTATTTTGTTGTCTTAGGGTGAGGGGAGGGGAAGGAAGGAACTCTAAGGGAAATTGAGGGTACTAATCTAATTTGTTGTGGTGGTACTTTTTGGAGGGGGCGGGGTGTTTTGATTACTACCCTGGAAAAAGTGTTCATGTTGGAAGACACTGGAGGATATGCTTGAAATCATATGGTCTGGTCTCACCTAGATAACATACTGAATCTTCAAACTGTTCCCAAGTATGTTGATTTCTCTGTGGTTCTGCATGCATCAGCTGCCCTAGGAAGTATGGGGGGGGGGGGGGGTTTTTCAGTACCCCACTCCCCAGGTATGTGGGAACCAGGGAGGGGTGTGTGTTCCAATACTGGACTTGTTTGTCCCTCCCTGGGAGCAGGAAAAAAAATTGTAATATTTCCTGTGTCTTTGCTTGCCTTGTGTGGTTGTATTTTATGTCTCCTCCTGGGGCTTTGGTTTTGTGTAGGCTGGCATGCCTGGCAGTGGGATAATTTAAGTCCATTCCCACAAAAAATGACCCCTTAAATTGTCTCAATTTAAGTTAAATTTGAGGATGAGTCACTGTGGCTGGTTTGTTAGTCTTACAATTTAAACTAATCAATGCAATAATACATGGTTGTAGGATGTGGAAACAAGGGCTCAGGCTGGGAGGCCCTGCTGATCCTGTTGCAAATTAATGCCGGCTGGATGTGTGTTGTGCCTTGCCGTGTCCTGACCCTGAGCTTTCAGTTGGTTTTTTTTTTTGTTTTTTTTTGTGGCACAAAGAAACATATGGTTTGAATTAGTTGGGTTCCCCCCCCAAGTATTGGCTGTTTCTGCCTACATCTGCTCCCTTCTGGGAAGTTATTCTATTATTTTTTTTGCCTGTGGTTGTATGCCTTCTTGCCTGGAGTTTTGTGTGGGGCAAAGAAATGCTTAGTTTAAATGTGGTTTTCATTCCTCCCCGCCTCAGGTGTGGTGGGGAGTGGCCTCTTATTCAGTGGCTTCTTCTTTTTCTCTCTCTGCCACCCCCAAATCTTGTCTTGCTGCATGGTGGCTGTTTCAGTGTTTATTTGTGCTGCTCCCTGCAGGAAATTTATTTTCTCTTGCCTCTGCTTGTGGTGTGTGCTTTCTCCTGCATGAAACAAAAAATGTATGGTTTCAATTGGGTTTTTTCAGTTCCAGGCCCAGGCTGGGAGAGGCCCCAGAATCATTCAGGGGCTCCTTCTCCCTGCCCTGATCTTATCTTGACTTGCTGCATGGTGGTTGTTTCTGGGTGTTATTATTGTGTGGGACAAAGAAATGCTATGCATAGCTTAAACTGGATTTTCCAATCCCCAGGCAGAGGGGGTGGGGAGCTTATTTTATCTTCCTGGGTGTTGCTAAGCTGTCTCTAATCCTTCCAGTCTATGTAGAAGTGTAGACAGAGTCTCACTTTTAAAATGGGGAAGAAATTTTCTCTTTTTAGTAAATGTAATGCATAAAGCTCCTATTTCTAGCCCTGCAGAACTGCCTGCAAAGGTATCTTACTATTCAAGATCTTTTGGGGACAAAGCTTCTCTCACACACTTTGTCAACCTCACTCATCCTGCCTGTTTGGCACAACCATGGCTATATCTCTCCAAAGCACTTAGTTTTAGTGTCAACATACATAGTGTAGTGGCCGTTACCTCTTTGCCATGCTAACTGATCTCGGTAAATGAACTCTTCTTTATATTATTTTTCTGAACAGCTCTGCCACAGAGATCAACAGACCTGTGTAGTGAAAAGATTGCGAGAAGACTTTTGTGCACTGGTGGAGCCAGATTAGTGGGCATTTATACATCTTATTTTGGCCTGTATATGCTATAGAATCCATCTTGATTGACGTGTGTAAACGCATATAAATTGAGAACTGGCAACTCAGTTCATGCAATGGATGTATTTTATGTAAACCTCTTTGACAACTTTCTTGTATTGTATAAGTTGTTGTTCACAATGTCAAGGCTAGTTAAGAACTAGAATGTGTGAGAAGCTCCCTTTTCCATGTTATTAATTGGGGGCTAGGGGTGACCCAGGTCAGCTGCAGCTTGTACATCTAGCACATGCACAGTGGGTTGCATAGTGGATTACATGCAACACATGCACATGATTGGTAGAGTGAATGTGTAACACCAGAATAGCATAAAGTACAGTGACTGAGGTACCATCGGGGCAGATGCAAGCACAGACACACTTCACTGCTGGCCACTTGGCAGACGTGCTAGAGTGGGCACAGCAGAACTTGGGGCCCATCCAAGGATCATCTCGCAGCTGTGATTTGAGTTTCCAGCTTGCACAAAGGGATGTGAGAGAGAGCTTGCTTTTACTATTTGTATTTATATAATAAATCAGCTTTTTTGACCCCATTTGTCTGAGTTATCACTGAATTGATCCAAAGAACAAACAATTTCAATACAACTGGACTGTTGGAACCAAACAGTGTGGCAGTGCTTCCAAGAACTTGTTGTTCTGTTTTCCTTGCCTGATGTTTGTGGTGAAGCAGAAAGGACAAAGACTGGAGTAAAGGACATAAAGCACCTGTCTGAGAAGGCAAAGAAACATGATACTTGTAAAAGCCACCTTGACAACTGCCTAAACCTGTCAATGTTTGGCAAAACCAACATCACAGAGAGAATGGATGAAGGCTACCGTGTGGCTGTAAGGAAACACAATGAGGAGGTTGAGCACAACAGATACGTACTTTACAGAATAATTGACTGCATAACGTTCTGTGGTGCCTCTGAATTGGCGCTGCGTGGGCATGATGAAAGTGACGGATCTATAAATCCAGGGGTGTTTCAAGGAGCTGTGGATTTGCTTGTCACTGCTGACAGTACCCTAGAGCAACATTTGAAGACTGCAACAGTCTTCAAAGGGACTTCAAAAACTGTGCAGAATAAACTTCTGGACTGCGTGTTGGAAATTGCTTGTAATTTCATAATTCAGGAAATAAAAAATACAGATTTTGTGGCTATCAAAGCTGATGACACCACAGATGTCTCAACTCATTACTGCTAGTCAGTAATGATTTTCCAGTTCATTGATGGCAGGGGTTCAACCAGGGAATGTTTTTTCAGCTTCACACACATGACAAACTCTCGCACAGAAACAACTGCTGCAGCTTTCCTTGAAAAACTCAGTGCTGCTGTCCCAGGGGACAGTGACAAACAGAAACTGATAGCTCAGAGCTATGATGGAGCAAGCACGATGCGTAGAGAGCATGGTGGAGTCCAGAGGAAGATAAAGGATGTATACCTGAACGCACACTTTGTTCACTGTTTTGCCCATCTGCTGAACCTTATTATGTAGCAAGCTGTCTCTCAAATAAAACAAGCAAGGATTTTCTTTCAAGATCTGTCTGGCATCCCTGCTTTCTTCAGTTCATCTCAAAAAAGGACTGAAGTTTTGAATGAGGTGGTGAAGAGAAGGCTCTCCAAAGCACCTAGAACACGCTGGAACTTCAACGTGCAGACAATCAACGCCATCAATGAGCAGAGAGAGGATCTCATTGAGTGCTTTAACCAAATACGAGCAGAGAGTTGTGATTCCAAGACTAGCATTGAGGCCAGATCGTTCATGAACATGCTGGAATCAGATGGGCAGTTCCTCTACTTCTTGTCCTTGTTTCATAGAATAATGCCCCAATGTAGACGTGTTTTACAAGCAGTTCCAAAAAAAGCATCGGCTCTGTAGATATTCAGAGATATTCTACAGACTTCATAAAAAGCATGAATAAAGTGAAGGACTCCATTAGAACTGTGTGCTCTTAGTTGCCAAAGAACACTCTGAGGGGGAGAAGTGTACCTACCATAGACACACCAGACTAGATAGCTGTGGAAGAGTGTGGTATTATAATGTCTCATGTGACAGATTTCAATTCACGAAACATCTAGAGAGTGCAACTTTGGTGCAGGGGACTTTGTTTGAAAGACACAGTGAACACTTTTCCCTCCAAGCATTTAATGTGGCAATAGAAGCCTACCCAATGCTGGAGAGAGAGAGACTGAGGAGAGCTTGGGACTTTGTATGACTGGTCTGAATTCCTTTCCACCAAAGATGTCTCTGCACTGCCTGCTGTGTTGACAGAAGACAATTTGGACAAATCTTTTTCAGAGGTCATAAAACTTCTGAAGATTGTGATGACAACGCCTCACAGTTGTTGAAGCGGAGTGAAGCTTCTCAACTCTGAAAAGAATTAAAACCTTTCTGAGAAGTTCCATGACAAAGGAGCATCTGAATGCCCTAGTGATGCTGTCTATTGAGCAAGCCATGATCAGGGAAATTCCAGACTTCAACAACAAAACAATTGATCTGTTTCCACAGCACAAGGAGCGCAGAACAAACTTCCAGTACAGACGTTGATATTAAAACCTGAAGATGATCTGGACTCTCAATCGGATGATGACTAGAAGAAGGGGAGACCTACAAAATAAGACCATCTGTTTTGCAGCCATTCAGCTCCAGTCTGCACGATCTCAGCCCTAAACAGGAGACCACTGCCAACATGCAGGCTGCACCAAAGTAAACAGGTGATGATCTGGACTCTCAATCGGATGAGGACTAGAAGGAGGGAAGGCCTACAAAATAAGACCTGTTTTGCAGCCTTTCAGCTACAGCCTGCACGATCTTAGGCCGAAAACCAGGAGACTGATGCCAACATGGAGGCTGTACTGAAGTAAACAGGAAAGACAGCAACTGAACTGACAGTACACAAGGCGGAGCGGCGTTGCTGCCATATGTTGTGAGTGCAAGGACAGCTTACTGTCCCAGGCTACGAGGACAGAGAGGAATGAAAACTGATGGCACTGCAGGACCACCACCAAACCCAACACAAAAGGCACCATGTGATGGCACACAAGGAGGAGGGAGGCATAGCTGGCAGCTGCGAGTGTGAGGATGACATCCTGCAGAGGAAACTCCACATTTAATATGTGTGGTTCTTTTCATGTCTTAAATTAAAACGTTAAGTTAAATAAATAAATAAAGTTAAAAGTTACGTTAAAAAGTTGTTAGTTTTTTACTACTACTTTCTTTATTTGCTGTGACCCATAGGCCTTAGCAAGGTGTTAATACGTTAGAGTTTTTTAAACTGTTGGTGCTACTGTTGTTTAGAGGTAGTTAATTACAGTTAAATTAAGAGTATGCGGGTTTTATATTTGAAACCTGACCTTGCCCCCAAGAAGAGGTACAAAGGGCATTGGGAGGGTGGAACCTCTTCGTGGGGGTAGGGGTGGGCCCACTGCCATGGGACACTCTGACCTCACCAGCAACAGAATGCAATATCTCCCAAGCACTGAGCCTCAAGATGCAGTTTGACTTCATACTTCTGTGGGGTTCTGCAAGGCCACTGAAGTATGAAGTTGCTCGGCATCTGGAGTCCTCAACCTAAACCCCAGCCTGGCTAGTCTGCACAGTCCAGGCTCTTCCCTTTAATCTCTTCTGATTCAGCTTGTCGTAGGACAAGGAGCGAAGTCAGTCCTCCCAGTTCTGTAAGCCAGACGGAAAGCTTACAAAGTTGACCTTAGAAGACTATAGGAAAACATGCAAATCAAGAGGGTTCCAGTTAACAGTAAGTGATGGCCTGGGGAAGGTCTAAACCTCTCCTTAGGGAGGGGGAGGTCCACAAGAGGGCAAACTAAAAATGTCATTCTCTGTGTCCAAAATTCAAACATCTCACTATCTTGCTTCTTTTTCCCCTCCAGTTTGTCTGAATTTTGGCCAGATTCCACATCTTGCCTCGTTCTCCTTGTGGACAGTTAAGACCATGGCAGAAGAGAAGGCTGCAGACAAAGGATTCCCTTTTCCCCTGTTCCCTACTGAAACCTATCTTCCCCTTCCTCTTCTTGTGACCAAAACAAAACCCTTTCCCTGCTATTTCTCCTCTGTCCTGTCCTTCTCTTCCGTTTCATCTCTTCTGATTCAGCTTATAGCAGGACAGGGAGCTAACTCAGTCCTCCAAGTTCTCCCAGCCAGAAGGAAGGTTTGTCCTAAGACCTACACCTTCAGGAAGTACAGGTGGCTGAGGAGAACACAAAAATCGAGGATTTGAGTGCTCAGGATGAAACAATGGCAATGTGATCTATTTTCTTTATGCTGCTAGGGTTAATTTGGACCCCATGTGACCTGGTGAAGCAAGACAGTGGGTGGTACCCCAGTAAGAGGACTGTCTATCCCCCAGTAGCAGGGCTTCATGCAGCAGCAAGGAGTTCCCAGGGTTAACTAATATAATATACCTCCAATGTTAACCCTGGGAACTCCTTGCTACTGGGTTTAAGCTATACCTCTGGCTTAACCATTTCATTGGCTCTGCCTACCATTGTGTTGGCCCTGCCTACTATTGGGTTGGTCCCATCCACTTCTGGCCCCACCCTCTGCCCCACTACCCTTAGAACCCATGAACCGCCACTGCCGGGAGTGGTCAGCCCCGCATCCTCTGCGTGCAGCCCCGCCTGTGCCAGTTTTATATGGACATGGCAGCTGCAATGGCTCACAGTCTGCCTGTGCAGCGCCCATCTCCCTCACACCATAGAGCTGCAGGTGGATCAGCCACTGCTCTAGGCTGCACATGCAACTCTATGGTGTTGCCTGGGGCAACCCCCATCCAGAAACAGAGCTTCAGCGGCCATCTGAGTAAACGGACTTCAGATCCACCTCCAGCCAGCACACCAGGTTAGGGTGACCTGCTCTGCTGGCGGTGATCCGGGATGTTCTGGCTCTTCCTGATACACTTCTGCTTTGCCTGCATCTGGCAGTCCACCTTTAGATGGGTGGACCACCCAGGTGTGAGGCAGAATCGAGCTGTGGGTGCTATCCATGTAAAAGCACCGAGCTATTAGCACAATCTCAGTGTTGCAAAACAGTCTGGTGTGCAGTACTGAATATTAAAGTAATTGAAATACCAAATACATTTGTTTCCATAAACAAAGCTGGAAATCAAAAGCACTTCATATCCACTTTGGTAAACCTATTTGAAGGAGGTGAATATGTGAATATTGTTTCCATCATGAATACTTATTTGGCTATCCGAAAATATACATGGATATGAAAAATCCTATTTATTTCAGTTCTACTCCTTATTAAATAAATTTGTCAGCACCTTCCACTTACTGATCTGTATGAAAAAAGACACAGTTTACAGAATAACAGTAATATATAATTTAAAACCCAATTAAAAATGTACCTTAAAAGTTACAAAATAAATGTGTCTCACAGCATAAAAGAAACAGAGGATTTTCAAATATAATGCAAAGCACCACTGATCAATATTCCCACAAAACCTCAACATTCATACTACTTTAGCCTGCAGATCCAATTATCCTCCAACATTTGCTGCTCAACCATGCTGAGATTATTCACCAGCCCTCCAGTTAAACTATAATAAAAGGTCTGCAGGTACATTTACACTCCAAGAAATAAGGTATAAGTGTTCGTATTGCAATCATCTCCTTTTGAGCTACATACAGTAAACACAGTGAAGTGACAAATCAAACTACTTCCAGCCACTTTTTCATGTAACCTAATGTACTTTGCAATATAGTGTTTTAATTATCTATATTATCATAGTTCTTAATACGTGTTAGCTGTTACAGAGGCATTTTTTAGGATTCCGTACAAGCTTACAGTCTACAACTTCAGTCCTGCACTGAAAACCATTTTGCAATCTCTTATCTGTAGGAGAGTTCCACCAGAATCAATACGCTCTACACAGTTGCTGAGATCCCTCCATGTACAGCAAGTTGTAAGATTTTAAAACAAAAGAAAACTTACCAAGTAGAACCTCATTAATAATTTCAGATCATTATCTGCACAAATATGACACCTCTTTGCAGAAATTTAATAGCAGAGACAACTCTGTAGCAAAGTCTTCTTTTTATGCATCATTATCTTTACAAAATTAAACTGCTGTATGTTTAATTTTAAGCTGTGAAGAATTTTTCAGTGTCTCTTGTCACACCTCATCAGCACCAAAGTGCAGATCTCTCTCAATCAGTTGAGCTGAAGAAGTAATTTCATCGGCTGGTAGAACAGTAACAAGATGCTAGCCCATAGCTGTCAATCAAACTAGAACACTAGTTCCCAAACTTTTTGTTTGTGAACCCATTTTGAAAATTAAATATAATTCCATGACCCCACCTATCAATAGAAATGGAAATATATCAATCATGATCATGACCCCATTCACAGATGGCATGACCCCACTTGGAATCACAGTCCATAGCTTTGTAATCTCTAAACTAGAGGAAGGATCAATGCATGCCCAGGGCATAATCCTCCACCCACTGAAGTCAATGGCCAAATTTCATTGATTCCCAATGATAAGGATTGTCCTGTGTATGTTGTCATGTGATCTCAAACCATTTTGTTCCGTTTGCATCAGGGAATAATTACAGATAGCAAGAAAATCTGGTCATAATTCTACAATATTTACTAAGTGTATACACACACACACACACACACACACACACTTGGACGGAATCTCTTTTTTCCCCTTTTCTGTTAAGTAGAACTTCCAAAAGATATTTTTAACTTGTATAACATTTTTGATAATGCGAATGTGTCTACCTTAAGGCATCTTGTTTTGTTTTTACAGTCTTATCTTTGCTTATGTATTGTAAAACACCCAGAGTCCTTGCACTGACCTGACTTTAACAGGCATTTATCATTTGAAAGATTTTGGATCTTAAGGATGATTTTGAAGTAACCTCAATGAATACTAGAGCAATAGTGCCCAGAAAAACTCTAATAAAAATGGATTTTTTAATTACTAGTAGTGCTGAATTGAGCAATCAAAGCAAAAGCTGTTCCTATCGGAAACAGACTATTTTCCTGCGTTTATGTGATGAGGAAACTTACCATCTTTTTTTTACTATTTTCATTAGTTTCCGTTAGGTAGTCGCCATTGTTTGGTACTTTTGTAGTGTTAATTCTTCCTAGGCAGGAGCAGCCACACACTACGTAATGTTCCTTACATGCTGCTTACGTTCGCTTGTATATGATCGCAAGTTCACTATGCAATTTTCATCATTCCCCTGATTGGTCCTTGCTTTGGATCCTTGTAAACTGTGTTTTAATTGGTGTATTTCAAGGGCTAGCCCTTGTTTTCTTCATCTTGATGCCAGAAACTGTCATGAGGTGCTGGAAACTAGTGGAAATGGTGGAAAGTAATGGATGGAAAATACAGGAAACCAGTGGTTCCCAAACTGGGGGTCGTGGACCCTTTGGCATCCATCAAGCATTTCTTGGGGGTTTGTGGCTCAACCTAGCTGCTGAAAGTCATATGTTTGTGTGAATGCATGCAAATTAGTTGGGGGTACTTGGCTTTTCACTAAAGTTGAAAAGGTACACAGCCACAAAACGTTTGTGAACCACTGCAGTAAACTAACAAAAATACCATAAACTAACTGGTGACAAATATTGAAAACTAACAGAAATACTGAAAACTAACAGAAACTGCTGAAAATGCCAAAAACTAATGAAAAATGGCGTACAATCACAAGTGCCAATTTTGACAACAGCGGAAGCACGGATTCAATGGATAGTGAGGAAATACCAATGAACAGTCACAAACGCTACTGAAATATAGGTATTCCCCAATAGTACAGGAACAGTTCTCACCTCAGCTCTAATCACTAGCAGCCAACTTCCAGTGCTTCACTGTAGTTCTAAATCTGCTTACCACATTACTGTTATGCATTGTTCTATTAAAAATCTGTGTGTCTATACAAAATTGACATGTGCAACAAGCTGAGAAGGAAGCTAACACCATCCAAATTCAGAATCTATTAACAGAGGTTTTATTACAATTCTATATCATTCAACATACTACAGTTTGTTTTTGTTTTTTTACCACCCAGTAAACTGACCTATTATATTGACTTTGGCAGTTAGTGGCCATTCACAGTTTCTTTGTTGCTTATTTACTATCAAAACAGAACACAAATTTAGTGAAAGCCACATAAAGTTGCTAATGAAACAATGTGAAACACAAATCATAATAATTACAAGGGTGGAAGTATAAAGCAATATACACGGCTTACATCATGTCTATCACACACTCTCCCTCACGAAAAATACACTGACAAAGGCTGTAGGAAATCAGCCCTACTTGCTCATTATTGCGTCTGTGTGGTGACTGCATTTTAGCTGGGTCGATTTACTAGAAAAATTGTCATGTGTGTACCTGTGAGTATTCAGTGACAAATTATTTGCTGTCTAAAGGAGGTTTTTCCTCATGTACTGGAAAATTCACTTTTAAGGTGGGGTAAATGCACCACCAGTACAACTTTTAAGCAGTGCAATCCTGTTTTATGTAAAATATTTGCAAACTGCCCTAAAACTGATGAAATGGTCCAAAACAGCAAGTCTCTGCAACAGGTTCTGAGCCAACTCTCTCAGCTGTGTACCAGCCTACAGAATCCCCCAGCAATGATCAGTTGCACCTAGACAGTTCTTTGTTTCCATGACATATACCTGAAATCAATATTTTTTCTTTTTATAGGTATATAATATTAATCTATTCTAGTCATGTCTACCACTAACAAAATCAGGACCAATTTTTTTATTCTACTCATGTCTATCACTGACAAAATCAGGACCACTTTTTAAAAATTTAATCTTGTAAAGTGCTGCTGTTGTTACTAGACACAGTGTAATAATTTTATTGCAATGGACTAAACAAGTAAGTACAGATGAAAGGTTTGTGGTAATACTCATGCATAGCTTATTTATCAAAGGAATCCATAATCTGCTGATCATGTAATAAAAAGCTGTGTAGTAGAAAGAATTTTAAACTTAGTTTTAGGACATAGTAAATGGCTTTTTCCATTAAGAACATATTTCTAAAACATTAACTGACAAGTGAGGGCTAGTAGCAAAAAATACCCACTAACAGATTTAAGGTACAATCCTAATTCATCCAGCTGTACCAGGGAGTTGCCCATATGTAAGTTGCATAGCAAAGTGCCACACAGGAGTTAAGTGAGTGTCAAACCAACATTCACAGTGATGGGCAAGATTGTACAGCATAACCACAGTCAGCAGGCTGCTGCCTGTAGCATGTGAATGAGGAATACAGCTCTATCTGGGAGCATGTGTACGAATGGCCAGACCACACAATTGTGACAACATGGAGGATTTGTGCTGGGCTCTAGCTGAGATGATATTACATATGCAAATAAGAGTGGGTAATGAGAAATAATGTGGATGTTTTCAAACAAGATGCTACCCCGCATGGCCACCCAGGAACCACGGATCAGACTGCCCATCTGAAGGTGGAGCGGCTGGATGAACACTTTCATGAGCCATGGAGCACTCACTCATGGCCACGTACATAGCACTGCAGGGAAATCCAGAGTGCAATGTGTGGAGCAGGCCAAATGGATGCATGGCAATGGGAGGCCACAGGACCCCTGCCCGTATGAAAGGCTGCAGCCAGTCACACCAGAAGACAGGTCTGCTGCTCATAGGCACTGGGGGTGGGGGAAGCAGCTTTTGCAAGTCACAAGAACTGGCTGAGAGCACTGAGGAGCCCAGGAGCCCCAGCACTCAGACTTGGAACATGTCACTTGCAAAGGCCAGCCTGGTGAATTTCCCCCTCCCCCATGGTCTGTGGCAGAGGAAGTGTGTGGCAGCTGCCTCTGTGGCCATGGTAGCCATCCCGGGAGCTGCCCGTTAGCATCACTTTTCACGCGCTCCACTTGCGTAGGTGCTCTGTGGCAGGTCACAGACATCTCCCCACTCCCTTTTTGCCGTGCTCATTTAAAAACAACCAATGTGGGTGAGGGATGAAGGGACTGGGTTAAGAGGGAAGGGGCTGTCCCCCTTGGTGTGAGGGAGGTGTGCAGCCCTTTAGGGAAGAGGGGTTACCCTCCTGTGGCAGAGGAGGGTAGGGTGTGTGTGGGATGAGGGTGAAGGGACTGGGTTGGGGGAAGGGGCTGTTCCTCTCAGTGTGTGGGAGGGGCGAAGCACCCTGGGGAGGGGGTGTCAGGGTGAACGCCGCGGGCAGCAACTCGGCAGCTTGAGAGCCGTTGCCCGGCAACGGCCCGACAGGAGGAAGCCCGGGAAGGGCTGTGAATGCCGTTGCGGGGGGGGGCGGAGCTACCCCATGCTCTGGGGATGCTCCTGGCCCCGCCCACCGCATGGGGAGTGCGGCATTGAGCTCAGCGGCGGGTTGGGGCCCCGCCCTGAGCACACCAGGCCCCAATTGGGGGTTTACCCTCCTATGCAAGAGGAGGGTATTAGTGGGTTAGGGTCTCCCTTGGGTGGCTGGCAGGACGGCCTCCAGGTGGGGAGCTTGGGGGGGTGAACCGGGGAGGAGTCCACAACTATAGGGGTCATTGTGGGCTGGGGGAATTATGGTCCTTCTGGGAGGCAAGTTAGATCTGTGAGGTGGGACAAATGTTATATTCCTGTCCTGCTTAATGTCCCCCAGGCAGGCAGTGAGGTGATCAGGAATCAGAGGGCCCCTGGCCTTGGTTTTCTACTGGTAAATGCGAGGCTTATTTATTTATTTATTTATTTATACAAGCATCTGTAGCCCGCTTCCTCCTCCACAATGGCAGCTCAGGGCAGCGTACAACACAATAATAAAATAACAATAATAAAAACATTCAAAATACTACAAGGCATAAAAATATAAAATAGACATAGCTGGTTCAGGCAATAAAACCCTCCCACCCCACCTACCCTCCCCGAAGGCCCGGCAGAACAGCCAGGTTTTACAACAGCTATGGAAAGAGGGAAGGTCCAGGGACAAACGGGTCTCCAACAGGAGGAAATTCCACACCTGAGCTGCAGCCACCGAGAATGCCCTTTTCGCCATCACCACCCAGCACAACCAGGGGACTTCAAGCTGGAAGCCCCTGGCCGACTGCAAGGGTCACGAAAAACTCGAGGTCTGAGGCGGTCTCGCAGGTAAACAGGACCCAAGCCATTTAGGGCTTTATAGGTCATAACCAGCACCTTGAATTGGGCCTAGAAGACACTAGGCAGTCATTGCAGAGTACCGAGCACAGGTGTAATGTGCTCATGGTGGCCCATCCCTATCCGGAGGCAGGCCACCGCATTCTGCACTAGCTGCAACCTCTGGGCCATTGTCAAGGGCAGCCCCACGTAGAGCGCGTTGCAGTAGTCCAGTCCGAGTCCGAGACATACAGTCACAGCCATTGCACCAGATGTAATTGGCGAAATGCTACCTTTGCCACAGCCTCCAACAGATCATCCAGGCGAAGCTGTGGGTCAAGGAGCACCCCCAGACTACGAACCTAAGCGGCCAGTGGGGGGCAGACCCCACCAATGATTAGAGCCACCACCCCCTCAGTCCTCCTCACTGACATCACCTCCACCTTGTCAGGATTCAGTCTCAGATGGCTCGCCCTCATCCAGTTTCGCACAGCTGCCAAGCACCGGGTAAGCACTGAGTCTGCTGGGCCTGAGTCACTTGAAAATGAGAGGTAAAGCTGTGTATCATCAGCGTACTGATGACATTGTACGCCGAACCCTCTCATGACCTCAGCCAAAGATTGCATATACACATTGAACAGGAGGGAAGGGCAGAATAGAACCCTGCAGGACTCCACACGTGAGATTCCGGGGAGATGATGTAAATTCCCGAAGAACCACCCGCTAGGTTCTCCTGGCCAGGAATGAGTGGAACCATTCAAGAACAATTCCCTTCACCCTGACCCGGTCCAGCAGCCCTGCCAGCAACAACCCGTAATCAACGTTATAAAACGCCACCGACCGATCCAGTAAAATCAAAATTGTGGATCTGACCTGATCTATTCACAGCACAGGTCATCAACCAAGGCCACAAGTGCAGTCTCCATGCCAAACCCGGGGCGAAAGCTAGACTGCAAGGGATCAAGAAAATCAGCCCAGTCCAGATGCCCCTGTAACTGCTGGGCCAACACCCGTTCAATAATCTTCCCTAAAAGGGAAGGCTAGAGACTGGCCTATAGCTCAACGCTATAGGTGTTGATTCAATGCTCAAAGATGGCTTTTTGAGTAGAGGCCGTACCACTGCCTCTTTGAGGGGAGGCATTGATCACCGCCGCCAGCAACGGCCCTAATGTCTCCCAGCTGGCTTTCACCAGCCAGGATGGGCACGGATCTAATTCACAACAAGTGGCCCGGACTGTCCCAAGAACATCTGCCACATCAGCGGGCGACACCCACTGAAACTGATCCCACAACCACAGACATGGTGGGGCTTCCTGTACCTCTGATTCGTCTACTGTCATTAATGCAGCATCGAGATCATGGTGAATCTGAGCAATTTCATTTGCGAAAAAGTCAGCAAACATGTCACAGCAGGCACTGGAAAATTCCAGTTCTAGGTGGAGAGAGGCTGGACTGACCAGCCTCTGCACCACCCAGAAAAGCTCCACTGGACGTGACTTCGCAGATGCAATAAGGATAGCAAAGAACTCTTTCTTTGCTGCCCATATTGCAACAGCATAAGCTCTTAAACTGTCTTTATACTTAAATTGGTCAGTTTCAGCATGTGTTCAATGACACCGTCACTCCAACCACTGTCCAACCTGCTTCATTTGGCAGAGGTCCTCTGTAAACCACAGCGACCTCCATCATCAGCTTTCTGGAAGCAGACGGTTGGGAGTCATTCGGTCGATAGCCTCAGCCAACAAGCTGTCCCAGAAGACAATGAGGTCATTGAGTGACCCATCACCAAGATCAGGAGGCATTTCCCCTAGAGCATTCCGGAACCTCTCTGGTTCCATAAGTCTCCGGGGGCGGACCCAATGAATTAATCCTGCACCTTTCTGGGGGCAGACATGTGCCCGGAGATTTGTCCGGAGGAGGTAATGATCCGTCCATGACAGGGGTAAAACCGTTACATCTGTTGGTAGCCTTTACAGGTTGGTAGCCAATAAGTCAACTACGATCCGGGAGAGGATCCTGGACCAGGTGGCCTAGCTCGCATGTATTACAGAGACCTGGCTGGACACTGAGTCAGGGCCTATACTGGCTGACCTTGTTCTGGCTGGGTACTCCATACAGCATCAGCCTCGGCTGGGGGGCCAGTGTAGCCATTATTTTTAAGGATACATTCTCTGGGAGGAGATTTCCTCTGCAAACTATCATGGGTATAGAGGGCCTTCATCTGGTGTTGGATTTGGCTGGAGACAGAGTAGGGATACTGCTGATATACTGGGCACCCACATGTACAGCAGTTTCCCTGCCCACACTGACGGAGCTGGTGTCGGAGGTGAACTTGCAGTCACCCAGGGCGATAGTCCTGGGGGGACTTCAATATCCATGCCGACACCAGTCTTGGAGGAGCAGAGTGTGAGTTCACTCTGTTGGAGGGGCTACCATGGGCCTGTCTCAGAGAATGGTGGGTCTCACACATGTTGAAGGACATACCCTGGACATGATATTTTGCACAGGCCTTGAGGCGGGGGATCCATTAGTGGGAAAGGTGTCATCAGTGCCCTTGTCATGGACAGATCATTATTTCCTCCAGGCTGGTATCCTGGTGCATGTCAGCCCCTGAGAGGGTGCGGAACCAGTTAGGATGGTTCACCCCTGATGGCTTATGGAACCTGGAAGGTTTCAGACTGCTCTAGGTCATGTTTCCTCTGATCTCGATGGCCGCTCACTCGATGACCTCGACCATATGGAATTCCGACTTGGTGGAGGCCATCAACCAGGTGGCTCCCAGGCATCCGCTCCCGAACCACCAACAATGCAGGTCCTCGTGGTATACTGAGGAGCTGCCGAGGATGAAGTGGGAAGGGCAGCGGTTAAAATAATGGTGACGTCACTCACATCCTGAAGTTGACCAATTGCGGCATAGAGTCTGATTGCGTATCTATACTTTGGTGGTGCTGCCCGGAAGAGTTTTTCCAAGTGATGAGGGCGCTGGTTAGTCCAGCCCTCCCTCTGAGTCATCAAATGGCCACTGTGATTTGTTTGTGAACTTTTTTGCGGATAAAATTGCTAAAATCCACCACAGTTTTGATTAAACATTTTTAGCAGTAGATGAGCCAGAGACAGTAGAAGACCCATCTTGTCCTGTTTTGTGGGATAAATTTTGGGATGTGTCGCCCTCAGATGCGGGGGATGCTCTTGGGATTGTTTGAGCCACTTATTGTGAACTAGATCTATGCCCGTCCTGGCTGGTCAAAGCCAGCCGGGAGACATTAGGGCCGTTGCTGGTGGGGAGTGTCAATACCTCCCTTGGGGAGGGCAGAGTGCTGGACTGTTTCATGGAGGCTGTGGTGTGGCCCCTGCTCAAGAAGTCATCATTGGAAGTTGGCATCATGGCCAGGTCTAGCCTTCCCTTTTTAGGGAAGCTTATTGAATGGATGGTGGCCCGGCAGCTGCAGGAGCATCTGGACCGGATTAATTTTCTTGATCCCTCATAGTCTGGCTTTCGTCCGGGATATGGCATGGAGACTGTGCTTGTGGCCTTGGTCGACAACTCTCCCATGAGCTGGACCGGGGTCGTTTGACCCTTTTGATCCTGTTAAATCTCTCGGCTTCATTTGATACCGTTGATTATGAGTTGTTGTTGACTCAGCTGCAGGACCAGGCAGGGATTGGTGGGACTGTTCTTGAATGGTTCCGCTCTTTCCTGGCTGGGAAAACCAAACGTGTGGTCCTGGGTGATTTTTCATCTTCTCACAGGGGCCTCACATGTGGAATCCCGAAGGGTTCTAGTCTGTTCCCTCTCTTGTTCAATGTGTATATGCAGCCTTTGGGGGAGGTTGTTAGGGAGTTTGGTGTACGGTGTCATCAATATGCTGATGACACCTAGCTATATCTCTCATTTTCATCCGACTCAGGCCCGGCAGTCTTGGTGCGTACCCGGTGTTTGGTGGCTGTGGGGGATTGGATGAGGGCAAGCCGCCTGAAGTTAAATCCCAACAAGATGGAGGCGATGGTTTGGGGGGAGGCCAGAGGAGTGGTGGCCCCCATCATTGATGGGGTCCGTCCTTCCCTGGTATATCAGGTTCGGAGTCTGGGGGTGCTCCTGGACCCGCAGCTCTGCCTGGATGTCCAGGTGGCGGCTGTGGCGAAGGGGGCATTTTGTCAATTAGATCTGGTGCGTTGGCTTGGCTGTATTTTATTTATTTTTATTTATTCAAAATTTATATCCTGCCCCTCCTGCCCAAAGGCAGCTCAGGGTGACGAACAACATGCACAAAACAAACAAAATAATTAAACAATAAAACATTTTAACACAAATCTACAAATTTTAAAACAAGTAATAAAACACACCCTCCCTCCCAAACTCCACCTCCCCCACCCTACCCCACCCTCTCGCCAAAAGCCTGACAGAACAGCCAGGTCTTACACAAATGTCAAAACGACAGGAGGGTGGGGGCCAACCGAGCCTCCTCTGGGACTGAATTCCACAGCACAGGGGCAGTCACTGAAAAAGATCTCACATCAGTGGCCACCCGTCTCGCCCGGGGAACCTCCAAAAAGGCCCCCACGGACAATCTCAGGGGTCACACGGGCACATGGGGAGTGAGGCGATCCCGCAGATAGGCAGGGCCCAGGCCGTGAAGGGCTTTAAAGGTCAAAACCAGCACCAGCACATATGTCGTGGACTCAGATCTGGCCATGATCGTCCATGTTTTTATTACCTCGAGATTGGACTACTGTAATGCACTCTACGTGGGGCTGCCTTTGGTGCTGGTTCAGAGACTGCAGCTGGTGCAGAATGTGGTGGCTCGTCTCCTAATGGGGATGGGCCAACGCAAGCACATTACACTGGTGCTTTGCTCTCTGTGCTGGCTGCCGATAGTCTTCCTGGCCCAATTGAAGGTGTTGGTGTTGACCTTTAAAGTCTCAAACGGCCTGGGCCCAGCCATTCTGCAGGACCGCCTCACCTGCTGGATCCTGGATCGGCCCCTGCGGTTGGCTGGGGGTGCCCTCCTCGAGGTCCCCCGGGTTTCTTGGGTGTCGACCTTGTGGAGGGCATTCTCTGTGGCCGTACCGCGGCTGTGGAACTCTCTCCCCCCTTTCCGCAGACAATGTAAGACCTGGCTGTTACGCCGTACCTTTCCTGAGGGAGATGGGCTTGGTGGGGTGGGTTGGGTTAGGGTGGGGTAGGGGGTAATTTGTTTTACTGTGGGATTTTTAATTGTATTGTTGTTGTTGTTTAATCTGTTTTAATATGTTGTTAGCCACCCCTAGATGCTTTTAGCAGGAGGGGGTGGCATAAATTTTTTATAATTAATAAATAAATAAATAAATAAATAAATACGTCTCTCACTGTGAAAGAGAATTTTGCACTAAACATGCATGCTCATAACCCTGTTAAGCACTCGATGAATGAGGATTGTACCCAAAGAGGGGTCAGGATGAGTAAGCAAGAATCTGGAAATTCAGTAGCAATTCTGACTGTAGTGGGAATAAACCAGATATATACATGGGGCTTCAACAGAGTATGCAGAGGATTATGCTGTGGAGAAAGGAGCTATGTATCAGGCAGGATTCTGGAGAGAGAACCTTAGTCTGTCCAAGGTATCAGCACCTGCAGTGTCCCTGCTTTCAGCTCCACTCAGCTGAAGACAGTACCACTACAGAAGTACAAAGGGAGTCATTAAAACATAGAGGTTTCATTATTTAAGAGGCCACATCGCCACAGGCCTCTTATTTGCTTATCTTAGTACTCCTGTGTGTGTGTACACATACACACACAAATATATGTATCTGAATGGATGATAATTCAATTTCATGGGTGATAATTCAATTTCATTGTCCTTAGGTTCTGTACCCTAGAGATCACCATGCCCTAAAGAGAATGCACATTATGAAACTAAAGGGAAAATAAACCGGATGGGCGCCTTCTCATTCTACCTTAAAGCTAGGACAGATCCCTCCACCTCTACAGCAGAGATGCCAGCTCTGCATTGCCTCCTCTTTGCATTCTCTGCAGTCACTTCTTCTTTTGGCATATCCCTGGCCTGTGCCAAAGCAGGCGTACTTTGCACATTCCTAGTGTTGCAACAACTCACCAGCGTCTTTGGTGGCCACCTGAGCCGATGCACTGCCATGGAGCTTCGTGCATTGCCTCATGGTGCTGCAGCAGGAATGTGTACATGTTGGGGTGGGTGGGTTGTGTGCTATAGAGTTCGAAGATAAGCAAATAAGGCGCCTGTGGGTGATATGGTCGCCTAATAATGAAGTCCTAGCAGGACTAACTGGAAAATAAACCATCGGCCCTGTCCAAGGGTGTTTTCAGACATGACGCTAACCCCAGTTTAACCACACTTGAACATTTCTTATACATGTTGCAGGGCTGTATTGGTGCCCTATGCAGCCCTGCAACATGCATAAGAAATGTTTAAGTGTGGTTAAACTGGGGTTAGCGTCATGTCTGAAAACACCCCAAGTCTAGGGAACTGAGTGCCCAACATAGAAATGCTCCCCTTCCTGCAAAACAACTGAGTGCAAATATGGGAATTAGTATACTCTGTGCCAGACCAGAATAAGGAAAAGCTTGACTGCAGGGGAGGCTAGAGACTGAAAATAAATTGAGTGCCTAGGAAGGGTCAATTTGATTGTGGATATGGAGACAGGGGGATCAAGTTGTTTAAGGAGAGAAAGGGGAAATCCGTTTGCAGAAGTAGGGGTCAATTAGCTCACCTCTGAGGGGAGGGTGTTGAATGCAAGAAGAGTATCAATTTGCTTGTGGCATAGTGGGGGCTGGGAGTTGAGATGAAGATGATATTGGAGGCTCAAATGAATTTGTTTGGGGAGGGGAGACTTGAGGAAAAAATCAACTAGTGAGGATGCAAAGGATGAATCTGCTAAGATACAGAGGATAAAATAAGTAGGAGCTGTGGGGGTGCTAGGAGAAGGACAGAGCAGAATGTGGGGATACTGTAATGGATGGATTGGGTTGCAGAAGACGGATTGGAAGTCCAGATTTACATAGGGAGACTGATGGGGAAAGGATGACTTTGGTGAAGAGATTTGATTGGACACCTGGTGGGTCTACGTGGAACACACACACAATCAGAAGTAAAGTGCAATGCAATTTAATGACTGAGCGTTCAATACAATCAAATTTGTGAAGTTCTTCCGATCAGTGGAGCTAAGCAAATTTACACCAGATAAGAATCTGACACTTGCAGTAGATGCAGCAAGACAGCTGGAGGAAAAGCAGATTGCACAGTTCTATGAAAACCACTGCTTGATACCAGCTTTAATTTTTAAAATGATGAGTAATTGTGTATGCCTATCTTAAAGTGACATAAGGGGGCATCTAGAGAGAGGATGCAGTTGCTGAGTCAGTCCCAAAAATAATAGATGGAGATGATATATTTCATTCATTCTATTGATGAGGCTATGCAAGCTTCCAAGCCACACAGGGTTCTTCATCAGGTTACAAGCAAGTCAGAGCTAAGTCTGAACAAATTAGACACTACTACCCACTCTAGCTGTAGAATAGGACTCAAACTTCTCCCCTGTCTCTCCCACTGTCCCCTCTCCCTGTCTCCCCACCTTTTGTCTTTTAGATTGTAAGCCACCGGCAGGGACCGCGTCTAATTCTACGTTCTGCACAGCACTAGGTCACACTGGCACTATATAAATGTTTATAATAAATAATAAACTTCTAATCACACAGTGGTTTCTAAACTGTGGTTTATATACCCACCAGTGGCAGGCTTCCCACCATGTTTTCAGCTCCTCAATTACAATAAAAGAATGTGAGGGAAGGTGCTGACATTCAAATATAAACAAGAAACAAACTTCACCGTGATGAAAATCTCCTAGTGAGTGCTTTCTAGGCAGCCTCTTTGTTTTAAAATGCTAACGACTCTTCTCAACAGTTGCAATTTGCATTGTCTTGCAGCTTGTTTCTTTTGTTATTTATACTTGAATGCCACTACCTTCTCTACCATCTTGTTCATGTAGAGCACCTGTCCTGCATTTATTCAGCTTTAGTACTGACTTGCTTGTAGCCTGATGATAAGCCATGTGACTCAAAAGCTTGCATACCCTCACCAACAGAAGTTGGTCCAATGAAAGTTACAATCGAAACTACTTTGTCTACACCTATTAGAGGGGCATGCCATTCAGAAAGTACAGAGCACCTGATCTCTGAAAAATCAAGCCCCTTTGAGACGTATCATGAATTGGACACCAAAAATTACAGATTCCTTGTGAAAATTTGGGATGCCTGAAAATTTGGGCTCTCCAGAAGAATTTCTTCCGCTCCCTATCAAAAAGTATAATTAAAAATAAAGAGTAAAATCCTGACTCCATCAAAGTCAATGGCTAAACACCCATTGAATTCAACAGTCAGGGATTATACCCAGGTCCTAATTTCTTTTACATAATGCATATGAACAAAGAGAAATGAAAATGTACAAAGAAAGGGTGGTATCTGTTTTACTATGTTGTTTTAAACCATACGTATAAGCCACCAAAAAGTTACTGGCAAAGATACCCAAAATGTATCTAGAGCTCAAGATATTTTTATGAAAGAAAGAGGCTGGGTTTTTCTTTGATCATTTTGTTTCCTAACTGGACATGTTGTGCTTAAAGTTTCTGTCTGCCAACTTAAAGCAGGGTCAAAACAAAATGTACACCTTCCCCTATACACTGGAAGAAGTTTGGAAGTAGCCCTGTTTATTCTCCATCCAAAAAAGCCCCAACCTTTGAGTGATTGTGAGATTAAGGCTAACTAATTCAGTTTTGTTTGGAATATTAATGATCCAACATACCAGGAGCAGGGTACTATCAGTGTAAATTTATTTATTTATTTATTTAACACATTTATATCCCACTCTTCCTACCTTGCAGCAGCCCAGAGCATGAGTTTATATTTTTCCCTGCTCACCTTAATTCAAGGAAGGGAACATTTAGCATCCTGGCAGAGACATTAAAAGTGCATTAAAACTACCACATTTTTTTCTCCTTTTGAGAGCCTAAAACAAATGGTATTTTATTACAAGAGGTGCAGATAATATTTTGCCTTAATAGCAAATCTAAAACCTTAATATGTTCATATGCAAGGGTAACATTTGTTATTTGCATAATTCTATGCAAAGGCAATCATTATGCCTCTTTTGCATCACCACTCTCCAAATCCAACCTGAAGTACAATCATTCCTGTGAATATACAGGGTTATGGCCAGGGACTCTCTTTCATTGTGTTTTCCCCATTGTCACCAATGGGGAAAACGTAGGGTGTTTTCATATGGACAGCACCCATGCCTTTTTCCTGCCTCACCCCCACGTGAGTCATTTGTTTAAAGGTGGCCCACTAGATGTGCAGGCACAGCAGAGGCAGGGCAGGCTGTCTCGGCTCCAGGGCAGCCCCGGCAGTGCTCCAGAACATCCAGGAGCACTGCCAGCAGAGCAGACAGCCCAAGCCTGGGGCACCAACCTGAGTCAGGGCTGCTGTCTGTCTGCTCGGTGATGATTGCTGCAGTCCCACTCTTGACCAGGAGTTGCCAGGCAACGCCATAGAGTTGCGAGAGATCCGACCACAACTCTATGTTGTGGGGGAGGGGCGCCACGTGGATAGATTGTGGGCTGCACAAGTCATTTAAACCCGACCCAATATGAGCTGCAACCAGGTAGACGCAGGGATGCACCCCTGAACCTGCTCCGTGAACACCACTGCTTCCATGTGAAAACACCCATAGTAAAGAAAGGTCTCTGGTTATGGCCAAGAAACTTAACTTCGGGGTGTGATGCAAAGAATGCTTAAAGATTGCCTATACACTCAGTTCTGTTGCCACTATGGGCAGGTCTGGTATGCACTGCAGGCATTAGGTTGCTCTACCTTACAGCAGTCGTTAACAACTGCAATGGCCAAAGCTACAGCCAAAATGGATAGATCCCGTTTCCCAGCTACACAAACAACAGTAAGGTGGGAGGGTTCATAGGGACTTCTCTGTTGTGTTTATACAACCAATGGATCCTCCTTGCTTTGTGAAGTCCTGGAGCCTTTCTATGGTTGCAAATGCTGGCACTGCTCAGATTCTGAATCAAAGGACGGGGGAGGGGGGGCTTCCTATTTTCATCAATTAGTGGATCCAGTTCTTAGGAGAGCTTTTTTTGCCTTACGCATACAATCTATGCAGACAGCTATTTCTCTGGGGAGAATGCAGGGTATCCCGTATAGCGATAGGATTAGTCCATGTGGTTAGGGCTATAGCGGAATGTTGCAACGGTAGCTATTTCCGCCGGAAACAGCGTTTCCACAATTAGTGGTACGGAGTGGCAGAGGCTTTCATTCCACTAGTTTCATTCCACTACTTCCGCAGTTCAGTTAATTTCATTCCGCTACTTCCACAGGCTTTGCAAAATAGTGGAAACATTACATTTTTGCTACTTTTGCCATTCCGCCAGTGCTACAAAATAGCAAAACAGCGTTTTTCTGACAGTTTCTGCAATTTTTCCACAATTCCACAATTTGCAGAATGCCGGCAGAATTAGCGGAATGTCCGCAGAAAAGCCGCGGTGTGGCATGGGCAATTCCGAAATGGCGGAATGGAATCGTGGCGTGGTAACAGCTGCTGCCGCATCAGCCCTACATGTGGTATGGCGGTCGAAGACTTGGAACACTATGTCCTATCATGTCCATTGTATGATTTGCAGCGTGGGCAATTACAGAAGCTTATTGGTTCGGATGGTACTAGACCCAAAATCCAACAGCTATTATTCCTCTTAGGTGATACCGACCCCGCAAGAACCAAGCACGTGGTGACCTATGCCGTAAGAATCATGAACATACGCTCGCAGTGTACAGTGTGTGCAAAGCATATGCTTGATGGGGTAACATGAGTTTTTACACCTTTGTTAAATGAATATAGGTTGATTGTACTGTATCTCTGTTAAATGTACCCAGGTTGATCGGTCTCATATTTTGAAGTTGTTGGCCGTATTTGATATTAATATTCTTTGACTGGACTGTAAATTTCTGACCCTTCTGGGCTTACCAGTGGAGCTGGTCTAACTGCTTTTCTGGGGTTTTTTTGCCTTGTTTTATTATGTTATTGATATATGGAAATTGATACAGCCATGTGGCTTCAATAAAGTTTATATATATTCGAATCAGAGGACCTCAACAAAAATATATCTAGTATCACCGAATTACAGCATTAACTCACCTATAACTGTTAACATTGGGTGATTTCAGACGTTACGAGATCATAGTGAACCACGGTGAATACCCACCTGTGGTCACTGTGCCTCGAACATCTGTTTGGCGGCCACCAGATGTTCGCCACGGTCAATCGGCACATGGGGTCAATTTCAACCACGCTTCCCGGGCTCCCCAGGGGACTTTCCCGGGAAGCGTGGTGAAAGTGATCCCCGGCGGGGACAAAAAAAAAATCACGTCTGGTCGGGCGCCACGGCCCAGGATCACCGGCGTAATACCGGGCCATGGCGAATTCGGCCAGACGCTGCGGCTGCATTGGCCCCGCCGTCCACCCATCTCCCCAGAGGGCAGGCGGCAGGGAGCGTGGAGGGGGCGGGGCCGTGCAGCCGCACGTTGCGCTGCACGGTCCAGCCCCCTCCAAGATTCCCCGCAGGGATCCCCCAGCACATCTGATACGGCGTGACAGGGTCATCCCGGCGGGGGATGAATGGATTGTTTTCGGTACGGGGCCAACTGGCCCCGTAACGTCTGAAAACATCGATTGTTGTTGTTCAAAGACACACTTCCATGAGCCAAACAAAATCAGGGAGATATGAATGCAGTAAATAAAACAGAGTCTCGAATTTACTAAAGAAGTGAACTGGGTATTTAGCACAAATCAAGTTTTTTATATTTTTTTCCTCACAAAATGGAGGAATTGATACAATTTAATTAGCTGAATATATTTTAATCTTCATGAAGGACCAATTCAAAGAGATCCAGTCACCAACTGCACAAGCTGTCCAGCAGTTGTATCAATGCACTTCAGTGTAGCATCCCGTGAAACAAGCCTAAGTAATTTGTAGGCACGCCTCTCTCACCAAACAGAGAATTCCAATCCTGTTAAACTGTGCAAAGCTGTATTTTAATTTTGCAGTACTGACACACTGCATATTGACAACACCTTTATTTTGTGCCCTAAACCAGATTTAAATTAGGCTAGTCAGGCTAAATTAGGTTATCCAGAGGTTTATATAAAGTTTTTAGTCCTTGGTTATTTGTTTTTCTTACATTATTTATTGTATTCCAAAACCATTTTTTTTAAAGGATGAAAGTAGAAGGCAAACCTTGTAATAAATAAATAATAATACCCAATGTGGAAAGGCTAAGCATGCCATATGAAGGAGGCATCCAATTAATCTACTATTTGCTAAGTAGCTCAGTCAGTTGCCTTTTCACGAGAGTATGCACAGACTTCATTTAGTATTGTGCAGAGAGAAAGCTTAAACTTCTCTCATCTCTTTTCATCTCTTTCTGTCACAGCAGGAGAAAGATCACAGGTGTCTGCTCTGACTGTAAAGATTGCACTGTTGGGTGTCAGGAAAAGGGGGGAGGATTGACCCTAGGTCCTGCAGAAGATGCTCCTACATTAGAAAGGAGGATAAAAAGATGAACCTTTGAATAAGATGGTGCGTCTATAACTAGACAGTCAGTCAACAGCAGAGGCAAAGTTCTGCCTCAGACTGGGGGTGAAAACAAGTGAGACAGTAGCCTGCGAGTCATCTGCTTGTTAGTTCAGTGGCTGCCAGATATTCGTCCACTACAGCCTCAGGGTGGGCAGCCAGCTACTATTTATTATTATTATTATTAACAAACATTTATATAGCGCCAGCAGTGTACCTGGCACTTTACAAAGTAATAAAATAGACACGGTCCCTGCCCCTAGGGCTTACAATCTGAGAGACAGGAGCTGGGGGAGAGACTTAGGAAGGGGAACAGAGGGAGAGACAAGGGGTCTAACATTCATGAAGATGCGAGGTCTCAAGTGCAC
>QEPC01008891.1:103199-115356 GCA_003113815.1 Sphenodon punctatus | reverse complement strand
TCTCTCTCTCTCTCTCTCTCTCACTGTGTCTTGTCCAGATCTTCCACCACCACCACCCCCGCTCTCCACCTCACTTTCATTTTCCCTGCCGCCACTTCTGTTTTTCCTTTGATCCCGCCAGGCAGACCAGGGCTGTGTTTCTCTGTTTATGTGTATAAATAAACCTTTTAGTTTTATTGAATCTTTGTCTCCCTCTTTTCCTTCACTTTTGGGGAGGGTACATAAACTGCTTGTAGCGCGTATCTGTCCTCAGACTGATCCTTATGACACACAGGAACCCCAGGGTTTAACAGATTAAGTTAATTCCCCCCGAAGTTAAGGAACGGTGAATATTGGGGTACCAACCCCCCAATAGTCACGAGTGGGAGGGGGTTCTCCTGTTAACACAGGAGTGGAGAACCTCAGGCTCAGGGGCCAAATGCAGCCTGCAGCTAGTTTTTATTTGGACCATTTAAGTTCCTGGATCTGGCCCTTGAATCCAGTTCCAACTCCCAAACACTGAAAACCTGAGCTCAGGGAAAGGGAGCAGAGATGAAGGCCTGCACACAAAAATATGGAACAGATTCATGGCACAAACGCATGGTCTGGACCCTCCTTTTCCTGAGTACACCCTTTAAGCCCCTGACCCTAGCTTCTGTGCAACCCTCTGTCCATTAATGGACAAGGTTCTGGAGGATAGGTCCATTGGCAGCTATTAGCTGGGTAGGTTTTTGGGATTGTAACCTCTTACTGTCTAGAACTGGTGGACCATTGATCTGACCAAGTATGGCACTTCTTATGTTTTTATGTCCCACCAGAGAGGTGGGAAACCTAGTGCAGGATGTCACACGCCAGCAGCAATGCCACCTGCTTCCCAGCCTTGTTCTTTACTTCTTATGTTCTTACTACTTATGTTCTTATTAGTACTAAAACTAGGGGGCAATCACTGAAACTAACTGGCAGCAGATTTAAAACAAATAAAAGAAAACATTTTCTCATTCAACATACAAATAACTTGTGGAACTTGCTGCCAGAAGATGTGGTTGAAGTCAGCAGTATAGCTGGATTTTACAAAGGATTGGATAAGTTCTTGGCGGACACGTTCATTAATTGCTATTAGCTAAGTATGTGGGGGGACGTAACCTCTGACTATCAGGAGCTGGGAGTGAACAGCAAGGAATGGATCACTCCACTATGTTGGATACGCCTCCAAAGCAACCAAGAATGGCCACTGCCAGAGACAGGTGCTGGGCTCAGTGGACCATTGTCTGACCCAGTATGGCACTTATTATGTTCTTCCTGCTCCTCCTAGCCCTGACTTTGACTGGTGTGTCTTCCTCACACACACACACACTTTGAATCAGAGTTGAGGCAGGGTTAAGAACATAAGAAGTGCCATAATGGGTCAGACCAATGGTCTATGAAGCCCAGCATCCTGTCTCCGACAGGGGCCAATATCTTTCTCTTGGGAGAAGTACCTGAGAAGTCACAATGGGTAATCCACTCCCTGTTGTTCCAGCCCCCAAAAGTAAAAGGTTACGTCCCTAAAACCTACTTGGCCAATAGCCATTAATAGACCTATTCTCCAAGAACTTATCCAGTCCCTTTTTAAAACTAGTTACACTACCGGCCATGACCATTTCCTCTGACAGTAAGTTCCACGTATTGATTGTGCACTGAGTGAAAAAAGACTTTTTCTTATTTGTTTTAAATCTGCTGACAGTTAATTTTATGGAGTGTCCCCTTGTTCTAGTACTCTTAAAGAAGGTAAATAATCGCTCCCTATTTACTCGTTCCACACCCCCCGTGATTTTATAAACTTCTATCATAGCCCCTCTCAGTCATCTCTTCTCCAGGCTGAAGAGCTCTAACCTATCAAGCCTCATTTCATAGGTGAACCGGTTCAAATGCTTGAGCAATTTTGTTGCCCTTCGCTGTACTTTTTCTAGTTCTACTATGTCTTTTTTGGGATGGGGAGACAACTGCACACAATCCTCCAGCTGTGGTTGTACCTTGTTAAAGCTGAGGTGACTCCACAAGAAGGCCATTGTGGAGGTGGCATTGGGGGCTTAACTTTGCACTGACATCAGGCAAATGAGCCTTTGGCGAGAGCTGCTTCACACCACAGTACATATTAGGTGGTGTAGGTGGGTGGTCCAAAGTGTGGCTTAGCACAAAGCCCCATGTCCTTTAATCTTGCCTGGTTCCAAAGAGTGCCACCAACTGTCTGCACAGTGCAAATTTTAGCATACAACTTGTAACTGGGGGTGGGGGTGGGGGTGGAATAGAGCAAAGTCAATGCACTTCAAACTGTTATGAAGTGCCTTGACTAAGCAGTGTGATGCAGCCACAAAAAAGGCTAATGCAATTTTAGGCTGCATTGGCAGCAGCATTGTTTCCAAGTCACAAGAAGTAATAGTTCTACTCTATCCTGCACTGGTCAGACCCCAGCTACTGTACTGTCTCCAGTTCTGGACACCACACTTTAAGAAGAACATTGACAAACTGGAACGGGTTCAGAGGAGGGCGACAAAGATGGCCAGGAGTCTCAAACCAAGTCCTATGGGTAAAGGTTGAAGGAGTTGTGTATGTTTTGCCTGGAGAAAAGTAGACTAAGGGTAGACACGATAGCAGTCTTCCACTACCTGAAGGGCTGTCACAGAGAGGATGGCAAAGACTTGTTCTCTCTTGCCACTGAAGACAAGACTAGAAATAATGGGCTCAAATTACAAGAAAGCAGATTTTGGTTAAGCGTTAAGAACTTCCTAACAATAAGAGCTGTTCAACAGTGGCACAAATTGCTTAGGGAGGTGGTGGGCTCTCCTTTGCTGGAGGTTTTCAAACAGAGGCTGGACAGCCATCTGTCAGGGATGCTGTAGCTGTGGATTCCTGCACTGAGTGGGGGGTTGGACTAGATGACCTCTGAGATCCCTTCCGACTCTATGGTTCTATTCTTTTGAAGTGCACCACTTATCCACTTTTAGTCTTGAAAAATACCAACAGACTTCAGGAGACTGGTCACAATGGATTATGGCCAACTGCTTCTTAACAACAGGTATTTTCAAACGAGCAAGTTGATGGGGTGGGGGGGTGGGATCTCAAACAGGCAGCCACCGAAGCAACCACTGTACATTTGGTTGGCCCTGCACAGAGCACTTCAGATTTCCTGGCATGGCTCCATGCGTGGCCATAAGTGGGTGCTCTCCAGCTGCTCCACCTACAGACCAGTGGTTGACCCTGTGGCTCCTGCATGGACATGCAGGGTAGCATCTTGTCTAAAAACACCCCAAAATTATAACAGATTATTAAAATTACTTTTAAAATATTTCCCCGCTCTTTGTTTACTTTTTGTAGTTCTTCACCGTAGGCACTGAAAAATCCGCTCAACTATGTTCACTGATGTTTAGAGTCAGATTCTGTTTTAGATTCAAAGTGCCACAAGGTTTGTGCTGTGGTTACTGCAGAAACATGTTCTTAAAAGAAAAAGAAAAACGGGTCCCACCTGAGTTAAAAGTAAGCTTTGTCCCTGTCTTCGGTCTAAATGCAAAAGCTAGAATCTGAAGGAACATTGTCACACTGATGAAATTCTATAGGCTGTACAGGAATCAGTGCACCACCTTTGTGCTGAGAGAAGTAACTGTTTACAGCACACAAGACACCAAACAAATCAAAGGCAAGAAACAAAGAGTCCTATATGAGTCTAGAGGAGAAAAGTTACAAAAGTTAATTCTAAGCATATTTTACAAGAGTTGCTTTGGACTGGAAAAAGGGGACATAAATGAGCATTCCCTCTGAGTGTATCAAGAAGAAGGAATCTCCAGCAGAACTGTTGCCTTCATTTCCAATGCTGTGCCCTGGCAATGGCTCAGTAGGGAACAGGGGAGTAACAACAGTCAGACTATGTGAGTGCCAAACTGGGGAGTAGCCCAGCCAACCCTTCATCATCCCATCAGCTCTCATGTAAAAACGGGGGGCGGGGGGGGGGGNGGTTAAGAACATAAAAAGTGCCATAATGGGTCAGACCAATGGTCTATGAAGCCCAGCATCCTGTCTCCGACAGGGGCCAATATCTTTCTCTTGGGAGAAGTACCTGAGAAGTCACAATGGGTAATCCACTCCCTGTTGTTCCAGCCCCCAAAAGTAAAAGGTTACGTCCCTAAAACCTACTTGGCCAATAGCCATTAATAGACCTATTCTCCAAGAACTTATCCAGTCCCTTTTTAAAACTAGTTACACTACCGGCCATGACCATTTCCTCTGACAGTAAGTTCCACGTATTGATTGTGCACTGAGTGAAAAAAGACTTTTTCTTATTTGTTTTAAATCTGCTGACAGTTAATTTTATGGAGTGTCCCCTTGTTCTAGTACTCTTAAAGAAGGTAAATAATCGCTCCCTATTTACTCGTTCCACACCCCCCGTGATTTTATAAACTTCTATCATAGCCCCTCTCAGTCATCTCTTCTCCAGGCTGAAGAGCTCTAACCTATCAAGCCTCATTTCATAGGTGAACCGGTTCAAATGCTTGAGCACTTTTGTTGCCCTTCGCTGTACTTTTTCTAGTTCTACTATGTCTTTTTTGGGATGGGGAGACAACTGCACACAATCCTCCAGCTGTGGTTGTACCTGGTTAAAGCTGAGGTGACTCCACAAGAAGGCCATTGTGGAGGTGGCATTGGGGGCTTAACTTTGCACTGACATCAGGCAAATGAGCCTTTGGCGAGAGCTGCTGCACACCACAGTACATATTAGGTGGTGTAGGTGGGTGGTCCAAAGTGTGGCTTAGCACAAAGCCCCATGTCCTTTAATCTTGCCTGGTTCCAAAGAGTGCCACCAACTGTCTGCACAGTGCAAATTTTAGCATACAACTTGTAACTGGGGGTGGGGGTGGAATAGAGCAAAGTCAATGCACTTCAAACTGTTATGAAGTGCCTTGACTAAGCAGTGTGATGCAGCCACAAAAAAGGCTAATGCAATTTTAGGCTGCATTGGCAGCAGCATTGTTTCCAAGTCACAAGAAGTAATAGTTCTACTCTATCCTGCACTGGTCAGACCCCAGCTACTGTACTGTCTCCAGTTCTGGACACCACACTTTAAGAAGAACATTGACAAACTGGAACGGGTTCAGAGGAGGGCGACAAAGATGGCCAGGAGTCTCAAACCAAGTCCTATGGGTAAAGGTTGAAGGAGTTGTGTATGTTTTGCCTGGAGAAAAGTAGACTAAGGGTAGACACGATAGCAGTCTTCCACTACCTGAAGGGCTGTCACAGAGAGGATGGCAAAGACTTGTTCTCTCTTGCCACTGAAGACAAGACTAGAAATAATGGGCTCAAATTACAAGAAAGCAGATTTTGGTTAAGCGTTAAGAACTTCCTAACAATAAGAGCTGTTCAACAGTGGCACAAATTGCTTAGGGAGGTGGTGGGCTCTCCTTTGCTGGAGGTTTTCAAACAGAGGCTGGACAGCCATCTGTCAGGGATGCTGTAGCTGTGGATTCCTGCACTGAGTGGGGGGTTGGACTAGATGACCTCTGAGATCCCTTCTGACTCTATGGTTCTATTCTTTTGAAGTGCACCACTTATCCACTTTTAGTCTTGAAAAATACCAACAGACTTCAGGAGACTGGTCACAATGGATTATGGCCAACTGCTTCTTAACAACAGGTATTTTCAAACGAGCAAGCTGATGGGGTGGGGGGGTGGGATCTCAAACAGGCAGTCACCGAAGCAACCACTGTACATTTGGTTGGCCCTGCACAGAGCACTTCAGATTTCCTGGCATGGCTCCATGCGTGGCCATAAGTGGGTGCTCTCCAGCTGCTCCACCTACAGACCAGTGGTTGACCCTGTGGCTCCTGCATGGACATGCAGGGTAGCATCTTGTCTAAAAACACCCCAAAATTATAACAGATTATTAAAATTACTTTTAAAATATTTCCCCGCTCTTTTTTTACTTTTTGTAGTTCTTCACCGTAGGCACTGAAAAATCCGCTCAACTATGTTCACTGATGTTTAGAGTCAGATTCTGTTTTAGATTCAAAGTGCCACAAGGTTTGTGCTGTGGTTACTGCAGAAACATGTTCTTAAAAGAAAAAGAAAAACGGGTCCCACCTGAGTTAAAAGTAAGCTTTGTCCCTGTCTTCGGTCTAAATGCAAAAGCTAGAATCTGAAGGAACATTGTCACACTGATGAAATTCTATAGGCTGTACAGGAATCAGTGCACCACCTTTGTGCTGAGAGAAGTAACTGTTTACAGCACACAAGACACCAAACAAATCAAAGGCAAGAAACAAAGAGTCCTATATGAGTCTAGAGGAGAAAAGTTACAAAAGTTAATTCTAAGCATATTTTACAAGAGTTGCTTTGGACTGGAAAAAGGGGACATAAATGAGCATTCCCTCTGAGTGTATCAAGAAGAAGGAATCTCCAGCAGAACTGTTGCCTTCATTTCCAATGCTGTGCCCTGGCAATGGCTCAGTAGGGAACAGGGGAGTAACAACAGTCAGACTATGTGAGTGCCAAACTGGGGAGTAGCCCAGCCAACCCTTCATCATCCCATCAGCTCTCATGTAAAAACGGGGGGCGGGGGGGGGGGAGATGACACATTATCTTTCTCGAAGGCTGTAGGGTTTAGGAGAAAGTCCCATTGATGGCTCAGAGGGGATCTGTCCCTTGCACCCCAATTCAGGAGCTAGTGTCACCTCTCTCTCCGTTAGGAAGCAGCACTAACTGAATCCCCTTCAGTAGTTCAGACAGTCTCCCTTCCACCTATATGAGAGCAGCACTGCCCAGTGCAAAGCAAGGCGATTCCTAGCCCCAATTGCTAGGGAAGCTTTATCAGCCAAGCTGCTGGAGCAGCATAGATGCTGGGCAGGCGGCAAAGTAAACCCAGCCTGTGGCTGCCCTGTTCGGGTCACAGAGCTGGCAAGCCAAGCTGCGCAAAGCTCGCCCCTCCTCCGGAGCATCCCTGGCAGCTTTGCCTGGCTGGCCAATGGTGCATTGCACCTGCTCGCTCCCCGTGCAGCAGCGAGTGCCCTTGCCCTGTCTCTACACGCCGCACAAAGGGGGGGGGGGCATTGCTGAGTGTCACCGACATCCCCTTTCAGCTTCTCCCCCCCCCCCCCCCAATTAGGTGGGATCCTGATAGGAGAGACAGGCTCCCCTTCCCTCCGCCTCCCCGGGGAAAGCGAGGACAAGCTCAGCCCCCTCACCTGAGTACCGGCTTTTTTGAGCCTAGCTTCCAACTAACTTCCCGGGCAGCTTCTCCTCTCCCCCTGGAGAGGCAGCACGGAGCCAAAGTCGGGCAAACTCCCGCAGCGAGCGAGCGAGAGGCTGCTTCAGGCAGGCTCGGTGCCCCCCACCCCCCGTTTCACTTCCCGCCTTCCCCCGCGAGCCTGGGACTGGCGCGCTCTGGCGGGGAGAGGAGCCCGGGTGCTTTTGCGGCAGTGCAGTAGAGGCAGCAGCTGCTACTGCTGCAGCAGCGGAGCCGCCGAGCTGGCTCCCTCCCTCCCCGCACCAGCCCAGAGAGGGCTCGAGTCTCCATTGTGCTAGGCGGCGGCAGCAGCGTCCACCGCAGAGCGATGCCCAGCAGTCAGTCAGCGCCCCTGCGACTGGCAGCCGCCTCGTCCCCCTAAGAGAGGGGGAATGTGCTGGCCCCAGCAACCGCTTGTTCAAGCCGTTCCTCATCAATAATGCAAGTGCTGCCCGGCTCCCCTCCCTGCAATATGCTGCCCGCCCAGTGCCTCTCCTCCTCCCAGCCAGCAGAAGGGGTCAATGAGTCCAGCTAGAGCCATCACAAGGCGGGGGGACTTTCCCAAGGGTTTGGGGTGGGGGACAGTTCCCCCTGGAATAAACCCAGGATTGCTCCTAAACTCCCACCAAGGGGAGGAGGGGGGACACGGAGGAAACACACAAGACAATTTCTTGCCTCCACCAAAATCAAGCTGTCAAAATACAAGAGCCCCCCCCTCCACACATCATACAAACTGGAGCTCTCGCTCTCTCTGGCCCTGGTGACAACCCTGCAGTGCTGCTAACCCGCTCCAGCACTCTTCTACTCCAAAGCCCTCCACCAGGCGCAGAGATCAGCTCTGCAAAGTTGCCTCTCCAAAGCCCCAGCCCAGAGAATCTGCTCCTCTCTTGCAGCATTGGCGAGATGAAGGCAAAAGGCGAGGCTGAAATGCACCGTGAAATCTCTCTCAAAAGATGCTGTAACCCGTGCAGGCACACACAGAGAGCAGGGCTGTAGGATGCAGAGCTTTCAAACTTCTTTGTTAATCAAATCAGTGGCAATAACCCAGGACCCCCAGTCTACAAAAACCGGGTAACTTGACAAAGACAAGAAACCCATTTGCAGTCCCTGCAAAGAAACTTGTTGGATTGTTCTTTGCACTGTTTCTGCACATCACTTTCTTTTAAGCGTTTCCTTCTTTCCATCACTCATTCCCAATTGCTCTCAGAAACTGCCGCCTTGTAAATTGAAACCCATTCCTGAATGCAGCAGAACTACAAAACAATCGCTTCCCTTTTGCACTTCTAGCCGGGCCATTAATAAGATCCACTGCTTGGTTATTTGCGGGACTTACCCTCTGAGACAAGAAGGTTTTCAGGAAACTTGCAGTTCCATGTTTCAGACAATCCTTGCAACTTTCCTCGCACAGACAGACTTCCCGCCCCCCACCTTGAGTTTTAAGCAGACAAGCTGTTGACTTTTAAATATAGAACGGGGGATGACACAGGATTTCTTCTCACTACCAGGACCCTGGAAAATCAAATCCTTCTTCAGAAGAGAATTCTTTCAGAGCCGTTATCTGTATTACTATTAATGCGCAGAGCAGAAGGCATTGCATACAATAGATCCAAGTATGAGCTTCTATTGGTGGTTGAGGAAGGCCCCTGGGTCCTACTGCTCAGTCTCTGGGAAACTACAAAGCAGCAATATGCAAGCAGCTTTGGAGCAAGGCATGGTTTGGAGGGGAATGGGAGGGGTGGAGGGGTGAATCTTGTTTAATTGATTCGTTACCTCTGGTATTATAATACGTGTTGCAATGTTTAACCAAGAAAAAGCCACATTAAAAGGGATGTCATGCCATTGCCATCTTCCCTTTCATGTTTATTTTTTTCAGGGGCAGGATAGTTATACCAAATCTACTGGATCTTGAAAGAAAATATGCAGGAAACTGTTCTCAAGTCCGTTTTTAAAAAAAAAAAAAAATCTTTGATTTGCTCTCTAAATTATCCATCAGTGACATTGTTGGTTAAGGTGCCAAGTGTATGCACAACAGAGTAATTCTCTAATAGTTTACTATAATTATTTATTAGAGCTTACTCAGTTATTCCTTTGATTCAACTTAAGCCATACCCTTTTCTTAATTTATTTTTTCAAAAGCACATCTTTTTCTAGAGTATAAAGAAAAAAAATCTCAAAAGACATATTAGCTTGCTTATCTTTAAAAGTGTCAATTAACAACAGATGCAATTATTTAAAGAGTAGGATGAGTCAGAATTTCCAAAGCTTACTCCTATCTTAATATACACAAAGAAATGCTCCAGTGTACACACTGCTGATTCACCATTTATTATTTTTCTTTTTGGCTGTAAGAAATATCTGCATAATAAAAATCCCAAATTGATAAGTATGCTGCAGTGATTTCGTTAAAGCTATTAAGAGATTAAGTGTAAGTACAATAAACTTGACCCATCATAATCTGAAAGTGAAAGTATAATTTTAATCAATTAAAGGATTTTAATATTGTCATGATAAATTAAACATTTGCCATTAATTACTGTTATCTCATTTACAGTTTCAGTATGAGCTGGCACATTAGTAATGCAAATTACAAATCAAGAAGATTTTAAACAGTGAACATAGGATGATCAAAGTTTTGCAACAAAGTGAAAAATATTTTTAAAAGAAATAAATTTTTTTCAGGGTAGAAATCCTTAAACTTTTGATTAATATTTTTAGTGATTGGGGGATGCAATTCTGAATCCATTGAAATCAATGGCTAAACTGTCACTTGGAGTTAGGATTTTATGCCAAGTATTTAAGACCAATGTGCATTAGGTGAAATACTGACCATATTGCAATCAATAGGAGTTTCGTTGCAATGACACCAAGATAATATCCATCATGTCAATTATCCTTGGCCCACCACTGCAGAAGAGATGGAAGTCTCTGCCAATACCACACTGTTTTTCTTTAGGATATTTATTCATATAACAAAGTGTGCAATCACGTATGTTCCATGTACATTAGCTATGAACACTCAATTTAAATGTGAGTTTAATTACAAATTACATTTGAAATGTACCATTGAATGCTGATAGAAAGCGAGGCATCTGATAAGGTCAGCAGTAATCAGCCCATGATTTCACCAGATATGTTTAAACAAAACCAATGAAAACAAAGGGAAAATATTGAGAAATTGATTTCAATGCAGCTCATGCACTTTGAGAAACAGCAGCATTGAAACACATTATATGAATTAACACCAGTATGCAATTTGGAGGAGGTGGGGGTGGGATCAGTATTTTTTGCAACAGTAACCCTTGACAGAATAAGAGTTACTTCAAAGTCAAGTCTCAGGTTGCTACATTTCCAACTTAACACACAACTTGCATCTTTGCTGGAAGCAGAATTTAACTCTTTGTTCTCTCAGCATTGTGTTTGGGTGACATTTTTCACATGCTAAGCAGAGGACAAGGATTGGAGTAAGGTGTTGGGAAGTGTTATTTTTTAGTTAGCAGTGTTTTCATCTTGCAAATTTGATATATAAAGCTTGACAGCTAATGAAGTATAATAATTATTATCTTTCTCGATGGCTGCTCCAAGGCTGTGGAACTCCTGCCACCCGGTGGCTGTCCATCTGGCCCCGGAACTCCCCTCTTTTCAACAACAATGCAAGACCTGGCTGTTCCTCCAGGCTTTTGGTGAGGGAAATGGGTAGTGGGTTGGAGGGTTGGGGAGGGGAGGGGCGTGTTTCTGGCTTCATTTGGATGTATTTTATAATGGTAGATTTTATTGTATTTTATGACATATTATATTTTATATTATATTTTAAAGATGTTTTATATGCCACCCCGAGCTGATGTTTTGGCAGAAGGGAGCAGGATAAAATTGTTGTAATAAAAATAAATAAATAAATAAGTAAATAAATAAATAAATAAATCACAAAGAGTCCAGATCTCATCACAGTGGCTGTTTTTAAATGAGCACAGCTGGAGGGTGAGTCTGTGGTCCACTGCGTGGATAAGAACATATGAACATAAGAAGTGCCATACTGAGTCAGACCATCGAGCCCAGCATCCTGTCTCAGACAGTGGCCAATCACGGGGGCCTGGGAGAAGCACACAACAGGTCACCATGCTATCCATTCCCTTTGGGTCATCCCCAGGCTCCTGACAGTAAAGGGTTTTGTTCCCCAATCCTATCTGGCTAATAGCTGCTAATGGACCTATATTCCAGGAACTTGTCCAAACCTCTTTTAAACTCAACTATATTGCTGGCCTTGACCACCTCCCCTGGCAGTAAATTCCACAACCTAATTGTACACTGAGTGAAAAAAAATACTTTATTTTGTTTGTTTTTACTCTGCCACCTGTGAGTTTCATGGAGTGTCTGCTCATTTTAGTACTAGTTGAGGGGGTAAATAACCATTCCCTGTTTACAAGTTCCACACCATTCATGATTTTATAGACCTCTATCATATCTCCTCTCAGATGTCTCTTTTCCAAGCTGAAGAGACCCAACCTACCAAGCTTCTCCTCATACGAGTGCTGTTCCATAGCCTGGATCATTTTTGTTGCCCTTCTCTGTACCTTTTCTAGGTCCGCAATGTCTTTTTTGAGATGGGGTGACCAGAACTGCACACAAAATTCAAGGTGCAGTAGCACCATTGATTTGTATAAAGGCATTATGACATCCTAAGTTTTATTCTCTATTCCCTTGCGAATAATTCCTAACATTCTATTTGCTTTTTTGACTGCTGTGGTACACTGGACTGAGGATTTCAGTGTATTATCCACAATCACTCCCAGATCCTTTTCCTGAGTGGTAACTCCTAGCTGCTTAGTACCCAGCATTGTGTATTCATAATTTGGATTATTTTTCCCAATGTGCATCACTTTGCACTTGTCCACATTAAATCTCATCTGTCGTTTAGATGCCCAGGCACCCAGT
>QEPC01008891.1:75690-91875 GCA_003113815.1 Sphenodon punctatus | reverse complement strand
GGGGGGGTTCGCCCGCCTATAGCTCAGCAGGTTCGGAGTCTGGGGGTGATATTGGACACAGACCCTCGTCTGGAGCGGCAGGTGGAGGCAGTCACTAAGGCTGCCTTTCGCCAGCTATATCTGGTTCGTAGGCTGTGTCCGTTCATCTCCGGCCCGGACCTGGCCACCCTCATCCATGCCTTCGTCACCTTGAGGCTGGACTATTGTAACGCGCTCTACGTGGGGCTTCCCTTGTTCCTGGTCCGGAGACTGCAGCTGGTGAAGAATGCAGCGGCTCGCCTCCTTATGGGTGCGGGCCGTCGGGAGCATATTACACCTGTGATCCGAGCTCTGCACTGGCTGCCGATAGCATGCCGAGCCAGGTTCAAGGTGTTGGTGTTGATCTATAAAGCCCTATATGGTCTGGGCCCCTCATATCTCAGGGACCGCCTCGCCCTGCGTGCCCCAGGGCGGCTTCTGCGGTCTGCCGGGGGTGCCTTCTTGGAGGTCCCCCGTGTTAAGCGGGGGGCCACAATGGAGAGGACATTCTCGGTGGCCAGGCCGCGCCTTTGGAACTCCCTTCTGGAGGAAACTCGCCTGGCCCCAAGCCTGTTGACATTCCGACGATGTTGTAAAACCTGGCTGTTTGCCTAGGCCTTTGGGGAGGGTGGGACAGTGGGGTGAGGGGTTTTATCTCCCCCACCTAACTTATAACTTTTATTTATATATTGCTAGCCCTGTTTTAAATATTTAAAATATTTTTTGTACTGAGTGTTTTAAAAATTTTTTAGTGTTGTAAACCGCCCCGGGCTGCATGGCAGGAGGGGCGGGATATAAATCTATTAAATAAATAAAATAAATATCTCCCACTCCTCTCACTGGAGAGTTGTGGAATTTCCACTCATCCACCCACAAATTCCATCATTCCCCATTCCCATCCTTCTGTCTTCCTTCACCAAACCCACCAACACAATATTCCTTATAAAAAACAAACAAACAAATACAAATCACATCATCTAAAGTCTAAACTTCTTCACAGCTCCAGTCCTATAGCCACAAATGTTTGCCAAACAGCCAGTGTTCAAGAGCAACAGATGAAAAGGCCTAGCCCCAGCAAGTCCAGTAGGAGTTTCTCACTTTCCACTGAAGGAGACCTTTATGGAGGAATGGGGACAGCAACCTCATCTGGAAATCACCTCTCCAGCAATTCCTCCTCCCCTGCCATTGAAGGAGGCCTTTTTGTGAACCAGAGAGGTGGAGACTCGGGATGGGGAGTGGAGGAGAGGTGGAAAAGGCCCAGACTTAGGGGTGCCTCTAACTGTGCTGGTACATGCAAGAGGGAAAGAGTGGGAGCAGCAGCACCTCAAAGGATATTGGTGATCCCTGTTGTGTTCAGGGACCCTCCTCCCTTCCGTGGGGATTCTATAGGCAGTGTCCCCAAACATGGTCTCCCTGTATGGGGGTAATCATGGCTAGAAAGGATTGGTAGAAGTACACTGGACCTGGTATGTAAAGGACCATATTACATGTAATATGTAAACAAATTCAGACTGTGCTGTATTTGTTAAATAAAATTGTGTCCGTTGCCTTCCAAAGAATAATTATTGGAGTCCATGTCTTTTTTCTGGCAGTGTGGGGGAAAGTGTTCAGATATTCTGCTTATCAATTTAGCAGACGACACAAAACTGGAATGGATTGCAAACACTTTGGAGGACAAGATTAGAACTGAAAGGGAACTCAATCCATTGGATAATTGGACTTCAAACAATAAAATAAAAAAAATTACACAGCAGGGAGTTGTATGAAAAGAAATTGAATTTTTGTCCCAAATTGAGATAAATTTGATTTTGAAATTCTTTAGGAGATCAAAATTTATAAAAAATGTAAAATGCAATTAAAATGTTTGAAAACATTCAAAATCAAATGTTTGCTAACTATAAAATAAATAAAAGGCATCAGTGTTCACCCTCACTAAAACTTTTTTTAAAAATGTTGTTGAAGTATTGCTTAGTTTTGCCATTTTAAAAAGGTTTCATTTCAACTTCCAATTCCATCCATCTAATAACATGATAGTGAAGAAATGACTATGTAAAACGGAGAAACACTAATACCCACCGTGGTATTCTATAGGGATTAATAAAACAGATCCTGTGAAAGTGGTTCAATAGATAAATTGGGTGGGTGGCTAAACATCTGAGCTAAGATGATTACTCTGTAGTGAAACAGAACAAAGAGAAATAAATCATGGAGGCACTCAAACACAATTAAAACACAATTGTTTGATCAATTATCATTGTGGGAATAATAAGCTTGACACAGAGCAAATAATAAATTTAATATTTTTTAAAAGAAACCAATGTCCCTAAACTCCTATTTTATCTTATTTATTTATAAAGATAGTTATCCTTTAAAAGTTCAAATAATATCGATATATACATATGCAAAAAATGTATGTGCATAAATTACATATTCAAACATTTCTCATCTTCTTATGCACATAGGGAAAAAGGAAATGCATAAAATGAAACATAAACTCAGAATTTATTAATTTCCTTAACAGTCTTCCATTGTGTCTGGGCTAAAATATACAGCGTACACTTAAACCACTAAGATTATAAATTTCATTTTTTCCCCAGATGTGTAGAAATCACCTTGTCTTATATTTTTATTGCAGCCAAGTATCTTTGGATTTTTCATCTTGGAGTAGTTTTCAAGGTCAGTCTATGTTATGACATACCTATTTCCATGTTGTCCTTGGATCATGATGACAGCTCTTCATTGTAGTTCATGTGGACAGGTAGCATCCATAGAAGTTATAAAGAAAACTATGACTCTCATATCAACATTACAATTTTCTGTCTCTAGTAATAAGTAACACATGCTGTCCTATCTAGGGAAGTATGCAGCTACATACAAATTTGTCTGGAGTAAAATATAGTACATGGTGACAAAAGACACTGCTCCACTAATACATGTGAACTCTATTAGACCTTTGTCCAAAGCAGTTTGATGTCTGTAGAAGAAACTCTTACTGATTTCACTGGAAATTGAATTGGGTTCCACATCTGTAAAATATTCCACATATACCAAAATGTCTAAAATAGAAACTTTTGGATGAAAGATTCAAATAGGAAGAATTTTATTTTAGAATAGAATAATTAATGCAGTATTATATTACTGTTTATTTATTTCCAGCATATTACATTAAATACTATACTTATTATATTAAATAATTTTTTCTTACATATATAATTTAGCAGAAACATGAAAAAATAGGATGCATTAGGAACCCAGGAATGGAACAGAAAACGGGCAGGCTCAGGTGGTCTCAAAGATTCTTCTTTTACCAACGGAAAGTGAAGAACAGATACAGCATAGGGTAATTTCAGATGGGACGAGCCCGGAGGCCCACCACGCCGAATCATGGACCAAGATCCATTGCGGATCCTGGTCAGGAATCAGGTCGTCCGTCCTTTAGACATGCTGGCCTGATTCTGGAGGGGGATCGGGGAGGGGGCGGAGCTGCGTGAGGAAGGGGCAGGGCTGTACGGTGCAACGTGTGGCCCCACAGCCCTGCCCCTCCACGCTCCCCCTGTCGCCCACCCTCCGGGAGACAGGCAGGCCACTGCGCCTGATCACGTCCCGTGGTTGGGACCACGATCTGGGCCAGCTGAAGGTAACAGACGTTACCTTCAGCTGATTCAGGATCGTGGCCAATCCAACCACGGTTGAGGCCCAATCCCACCCCCATTCTGGACCTCCGGGCGGCTGGAGGTTTAGAATCGTAATAATTGAGATTCCCGACAGGGATTCACTGGGGTGAACATCTGGCGGGAACCCCAGCAGATGTTATGGGACAAACAGCCACCACAGGGGATTCACTGTGGTTGACCGTGCTCTTGTAACGTCTAAAATTACCCATAGTCACTGATTGAAGATATTGGTTCTGTAGAGAGAAAAGCTGAGCTATGCTTTGAGAAGGGGAATCCATTTGGATCTAACAGTCTAACACACGTTCCTTGCTTGATGCCCTGATCTAGTGGAGCTTTTCACTTCATAAAGATTGTCCTTGTGTTTAATTTTAAGCATGTGCTTGAATGTTGTGTTGATTGAGTGTCAGTGTTTTCTTATAAATTATTTCATCAGGGGAAAATTCAGTAAAATGAGTTTGCACCCTTTTAAAAGTGACACATAGAATCATAGAGTTGGAAGGTGAGTCAGAGGTCATCTAGTCCAACCCACTGCTCAATGCAGGAAATGCGCAGCTACAGCATCCCTGACAGATGGCCGTCCAGCCTCTGTTTGAAAACCTCCAGCAAAGGAGAGCCCACCACCTCCCTAGGTAATTTGTTCCACTATCAAACAACTCTTAGGCTATGTTCCCATCAGTGGCAGTGGTGGCAGCAGAGGGAGGGTCCAGGAAAGACATGGCAGAGCGGAGGAGCCAGCTGACAGGAAAGGAGACCGATGTGAATGGGGATCTGCTGCAGCTTCTCTCACACATGTCAGGGCAGGATTTTGTGCCCTGACATGCGCGAGAGAAGTCCCAGCAGATTCCTGTTCACACGGCTCTTTTCCTGTCAGCTGGCTCTTACACGCTGCCGCATCTTCCCTGGCTCTCCCTCTGCCACCACCGCTGCCGCAGATGGGAATGCAAGTTTACTGTAAGGAAGTTCTTCCTAATGTTTAACTGAAATCTGCTTTCTTGTAATTTGAGCCCATTATTTCTAGTCTTGACTTTAGGGGCAAGAGAGAATAAGTCTTTGCCATCCTCTCTGTAACAGCCATTCAGGTAGTGGAAGACCACTATTATGTCTCCCCTTAGGGTAATTTCAGACGTGATGGGCCCGGAGGCCTGCCACACTGAATCATGCACCGAATCAGGATGGCTGTCCTTTAGACGTGCCAGCCTGATTCTCACCAGGGATTAGGGAGGGTGCGGGACTGCGCGGCACGACATGTGGCTGCACAGCCCTGCCCCCCCCATGCTCCCCCGGCCACCCACCCTCTGGGAGACGGGTGGGCACAGCGGCCAATCCAGCCACTGCATCCGATCCCATATCACGGTCTAGGCCATGATCCGGGATGGACCAATGGTACAGATGTCACTTTGGGCCCATCCCGGATCATGGCCAGTCTAACCACGGTTCTGGAAGTGAGGCCGGCCTCATGTCTGGAACCATGGTTATTTTGATTCCCGCCAGGTATTCACCGTGGTGAAAATCTGGCGCGAATCTTTTAGACGTAATGGGACAAATGACCACCACAGGGGATTCACTGTGGTTGACCGTGGTCCCATTACGTCTGAAATTACCCTTAGTCTTCCCTTCTCAAGGCTAAACATACCCAGCTCCTTCAACCTTTCCTCACAGGATTTGGTTTCCAGACCCCTGACCATCTTTGTCCCCCTTCTCTGAACCTGTTCCAATTTGTCAATGTCCTTCTTAAAGTGTGGTGCCCAGAAGTGGACACAGTACTCCAAGTGTGGTCTGACCAGCTATGAATAGAGTGGAACTATTATGACTTGGAAACAATGCCTTTTAAAACACATAAGGTGTTTTCAGACAGACGTTGGGCTGCCCACCCACAGATCTACTCCAAGCGTGCACCCCCATGTCCATCCTCTCCTAGCCCCGCCATAGTCTAGATCAGATGGACCTGCGCAGCACACACACACCCACCATAGAGCTGTGGGCTAGAGCATCCACAACACTATGGTGTTGTCTCGGGTAACAGGTGCTCTGGGATGTTCCAGAATGCTGGTGGCGGGGCTACCCTGGAGCAGGCCCCTGCAGATCTGGTGGGGTGCCATTAGACCAATGGACCACCTGGGGGTGAATTGGGCTGGTGTGGTCAGAACCAAGGCAGCCTGTACATCTAAAAACAAAACACCCATAGTTTGGCCCCCAAGTCTAGACTCTCAGATTCCCTGATGCCCTGAGTTCTACCAGAAAAAAACAACATCGAAAGGGAAGCCACTGAGTGGAACGCTGCTCACATTTCTGCTTTACAACCACCATTGACAACAGTGTTGCCTACAGTTATCTGGCCATTCTCAACAGGGTTTTTTGAGAGAAATGTTTAGTTTAATGGGATTACTGCCCTTTCCAGAAGCGACCTTTCCCATTTCTATATAGACCAAGAAAGGTATTTCACATGCGCAGAGCTTCCTCTGTTCATGGAGGTAGGATAGCCTAGGCAGATCCATTTAAACGGAGTAACAAAATGACAAATCAGGAAGGGTGTGGAATAGTAAGTTTACAGCTTTATCTTTTTGAATGAATCAGGCAGAAAAAGTTGTTGCAACAAGTGAAACTGGAAACTTGATATCTGCCAATGAAAAACTGTGTGACCATCTTTATTGTGAAAAGGGATGAAGAAAACAGCACATATAATTGCAGCTAACGAACAGTTTCACTCTCCACTACCTTGCCACTTTGTGTATTAATTTATATCTCTATAAAGAGAGTGCAAACCCCTACTAGTCTGGCTTACTCTGGACAAGTATGAACGATTGTAGTATACAATACCCCAAGGATATAACCTACTCTTATTTTTATCCAGTATGTATATAGGGATATTAAAACATTTAGTGACAGAAAATGGTGTGAAGAATGTACAAACACCACTGGAGGTAGCGGAGGGTGCTATATAAATACAATTATTATGAGGTGTTGATGACCACTGGTATTGAATCTCTTGGTGTTTTTAAAGGAGATGCTACTACTACGCATGGCCACCCAGAAGCCTCTCATCTGACCACACGTTTGAAGGTGGTGCGGGGAGATGCTTGCTTCCTTGAGTCACACAGCACCCACTCATGGCCACTCATGGAGCACTTCTGAGAAATCTGGAGTGCTCTGTGCAGGGCAAGCCAAAAGGCTGCATGGCAACCAGTGGCCAGACATATGAATGGCGTCAATCATTAGATGTGAATGCTAACTTGTTGAGTGAGCATCGTGTAGATTTCTCCTGTGTGATGTGAACCCCTTCCTCAGAGGAGGTGGTCTCGGTCTACGGATCCAAGGCAGTCAGGGGAGAGCAATGTGGCCAGAAGGCTAAAGGAGTCTCTTTGCTAGATTAATTGTGCGATGATCCTGAGACCCTGTCCTCTAGCAGTTCCTGTTGGGAAAAAAACTCCAGTGAAAATAAGGACTTTGTTCACATAAGGAGTGGACCTTAGATGAGGAGGATTGTTCACAAGTCTGAGTAAATAAGAAATAGAAAGAGACCAGTAGACATCAAATGATGAATTCTTTAGACTGTTCATTTAGACTTTAGTGTAGCTGCAGTGGATCTTCTTGCTCAATGTCAGAAGACTGGACTACAACAACCCTTGTGGTTCTTTCTAACTCTATGATTCTAGGACTACAATAATTTATTAAGGGCTGAAAAAACACTTCCTAACAGCCAGGTCTATTAAGTTCTACAGTAGTCTCTCCAGGGAAATAGTAGAGACCTCATTGCTTGAATTATTTATAACTAGGCTGCAAAAGACATTACAAAACATAGCATGGGGATTAAGCCAAAAGTTTGTAGGGTTCATGCACAATTTTTAAAAATACATCTTGTCCATATGGAATGTGCATGACTGACAGTCTAGTTTAGATTAATTCTCCTTTTTTGAAGAACAACTGCTGCTTACCTGGTGGTGGAATGTGCAGAACTGTGCTACGTGCTATTTTATAATATAAGCAACTAGGCTGAGAGTATTACTTCACACTAAGGCAGTAGAACTTTACTCAGATTTTACCCACTACTTTCTAAAAGACTCTTCTCATCATCTTTCTTTTGGTGAATCTCCCGGACCAACACTTTCAGCAAACTGAAAGTTAAAGGCAGAACTTCTCTCCATTATAAACAGGGGACTGCGGAAGCCCCAATACTGAGAAAATCGCTTGAGCTACCGTTCTGAAAATTTATCCATAGCTTATATTTGTGGGGACCATCATATGTGCAAAGCTTTAAGAAGATCCATTCTTCTTAAATTAAAAGTTATAACTATTTAATAGTTAATTGGTTGTGGTCAAAATGCACAACATCCAGATGATTTTGAAACGTCAAGATCTCCTCCTCCCTGATGAATTGAACACCCAGATTTCACAGCCTTGGAGCTTGAGATCTTGATCAAGTGTTGGTGTAGTGTGATAATGATTGGTGCAGCCAAAACCAAGTTATTAAACATTAAAAAAATCAGTTCTGCTGGCTGGCACATGCACAGTTGAGCAGCTTCTGATCGCCATTTGTGTTGTTAGAAAAAAACAGGATAAGTAAAGTTTCATGCGGAGTGAAAAGTAGAGTGAAAAGTTGCAGACCTTTCACTCTGTATGATTATTTTGTTATTATCATAATTCAATGACAATTTTTTCAAACTGCCTTAACTCTGTCATTTACATGTATAAAAACTGTATACACATTATACAATGAACTGTTGAGAATGTCAGTGTAGACAACGTTATATAATCAGTTGTACACAATGCAATTCTGTGAAAAAGGACAGAGTTAAGGCAGTTTGAAAAAATGGTTTGTCATCAAATTATGATGATAAAGAAATAATTAATAAAGCAATAATGTGATTGTTTAGTTAGTGATAAATAATAAGAGTAAATATGTATGGTAAGGAATTATGTATTATGCTAATGTTGATGGTAAATTATGGAATATAGGGTATTTTCAGACGTTACGAGATCACGCTCAACCACAGTGAACCACGGTCAATCCCCTGCCGGGACCAAAGCACCCTGAATGGGTATTTTCAGACGTTACGAGCTCACAGTCAACCACGGTCAATTTTGCTGCGGGGCCAAAGCACCCTGAATGTCTGTTTGGTGGCCGCCTGAGGGTATTTTCAGATGTTACGAGATCACAGTGAACCACGGTGAATACCCACCTGTGGTCACTGTGCCTCGAACGTCTGTTTGGCGGCCGCCAGATGTTCGCCACGGTCAATATCCACACGGGGTCATTTTCAACCACGCTTCCCGGGCTAGCCGTGGGAATTTCCCGGGAAGCGTGGTGAAAGTGATCCCCGGCGGGGACAAAAAAAAAATCACGCCTGGTTGGGCGCCACGGCCCGGGATCACCGGCAGGATCCCAGGCCGTGGCGATTTTGGCCAGACGCTGCGGCTGCATTGGCCCCGCCGCCCACCCGTCTACCCAGAGGGTGGGCGGTGGGGAGCATGGAGGGGGAGGGGCCGTGCGGCCACACGTTGCGCTGCGTGGCCCCACCCCCTCCCAGATTCCCCGCCGGGATCCCCCGGCACGTCTGATACGGCGTGACAGGGTCATCCCGGCGTGGGATGATTTGGTTGTTTTTGGTACGGGGCCAAGTGGCCCCGTAATGTCTAAAAACACCCATATGTTCACCACGGCCGATTCCCACATGGGGTCAATTTCAACCACGCTTGCCAGGCTCCCCGCGGGACGAGCTCCGGAAGCGTGGTCAAAGAGATCCCCGGCGGGAAGCAATAAAAAGTAATGTCTGGATGGCGATCATGGCCCGGAATCCCCAGTGGGATTCCGGGCTGTGGTCAAAGTGGCTGGGTGCTGTGGCCTCATTGGTTGCGGTGCCCACCTGTCTCCCTAGAGAACGGGCGGCGGGGGAGCGTGTGGGGGTGGGGCTGTGTGGCCTCACGTTGTGTCACGTGGCCCCAACCCTCCCCAATTCCCCACCGGGATCGGCTGGCACATCTCTTGGGGCCATTTTTTGCCCACGGGGGTGGTGGTTATTTCATTCACCCCGGCCGGGGATTCACTGGGACGAATCGGGACAGCGTAACGTCTGAAATCACCCAACATCTGTTTGGCGGCTGCCAGATGTTCACCACAGTCAATACCCACATGGGGTCAAATTCAACCACGTTTCCGGAGCTCCAGCCTGGACCATCTCTGAAAGCGTAGTCAAAGAGATTCCCAGCGGGAAACAATAAAAAGTAACGTCTAGATGGCAATCGCCAGCCAGAATCAATCAAAATGATTCCCAGCTGGGGACAAATCACGCAGCATCGCTGCCAGGCAACCAGCAACAACACAGGCCATGGAGGGAGATTTAAGGGGCACACGGCAGCAGCCGGGACGAGCCGCCCCGGCACCTTCCAGGTGCTTTGACCACGGCCTGGTCCAAGATTGGCATAACATCTGTTGCGCTGCCCCAGGCCGTGGTCTGCCGGTCTGATTCCCTGCCATGGTCCTGCTCCCGTCACATCTGTTCAGGGCTTTTATTGACCAGGGGGAGGGGGGGGGTTGAATCGTTCACCACCGCTGGGAATCCACTGTGGTGACTCTGGACCACGTAACATCTGAAATCACCCATAGATAGAAAATCTGTAAATAATTTCCATGCTTTTTGGCATTTAATTTATGTTTTAGTGTATATTAAATGTTTTTTTTAATTGTAATTGTAATTAATTTTCATGGTTTTTGGAGTTTAAGTTAGGGAAAAATGCATTTTGTGAAATGGTTTTGAAAAGGAAAGTTTTTTGTTTTGGAAATGGTTCTGTCTTTAATGTTTTTTTAAACTGTAAAGTTTTTGTTTTAGATTATTCCTACATTTAAGTATTTTTGTGGCTCTTCTTCCCTTCCCTTTCCTAGTGACTTTCCTTCTCTAAAAAATGCTCACTGATATTCATAATCCTACTGAATTCAAAGTGAGTGTTCACCTAAGGGCTGTTCCTGTGAATATGAGTTTAAAGTATAAGTCACAACTGTCTTACTGAGTGGACTAAATCAAAAGTAAGATTCCTTATGCTATCTTTGTTATACATATCACAGACCATAAGAAAACAGTTTATTGTTTATCTGAACAAGAAAGTTTGTGTAATTAACCCTGTAGCTCACTAGCTCAGGAGGATCAGCTAGGACTCAGAGCATCCCTCCAAAGATTTTGTCCTCTTCCCCTGGCCTCTCCTGAGAAGCAATTAATAAGTTGTCTAAAACAATGGAGTTTGAGACAAGGAATTTACAGACATGTGAACAAGCCTGTGCCTACGCTGCACAAGATGTACTTGTGTGTTTAACCAATTGATTCCATCCTTATTGACTGCTGCATCTGAGATCTGTAAGGCAATGAAAAATCTCAATTTGCGGTTAATATGATAATATTTCTTCTCTCACTTCTTCGATCACAGTCTGGCTACAGGCCTTTGTGTAATATTTGAAGATGGATACTATCTGCATTTGCTCGAGTTTTGAAACTCTAATTGTGATTGCTGCAAGCATAACAAAATTAATTCATCAAAGTAATAAAATACATTTGACCAACATAGCCAACAAACATGTCACAGTGAGCACTGGAAGATTCCAGTTCCAGACAGAGAGAGCTCAGACTAACCAGCCTGAAAAGCTCAGCTGGACATGACTTTGCAGACACTATGAGGGCAGCAAATAACATCTTCTTTACTGTCTGCACAGCCACCACATAGGTTCTTAAACTGACTCTATGCTGCAATTGGTCGGCTTCAGCATGAGTACGATGCCACTGTCTCTCCAACTGACGTCCCTCCTGCTTAATCAGTCGCAGGTCCTCTGTAAACTAGGGGGACCTGCGCTGTCGGTGTTTGGGAAGCAGATGCCTGGTAGCTATTCGATCAAAGGCCTCAGTCAGCATGGTATTCCAAAAAACTACGTGGTGATCAAGTGAACAGCCTTCAAGATTGTGGGGTATTTCCCCAAGAGCATTCCAAAACCTTTCTGATTTCATAAGTCTCTGGGGGCGAACCAATCAAACTGATTATGCACCTTTCCAGGGGCAAGCATGCTCGAGGAGACCAGTCCGGAGGAGGTAGTGATCCAACCATGACAAGGGCACAGTTAACACTTCCTCCACTACCGGATCCCCTGCCTCAAGGCCATATTAGGTCCAGGCTATGTCCCTCATCATGTGTCGGGCCAAAAACCCTCTGAGACAGTCCCATGATTGCCGTGGCGGCCATGAACCCACGCTCCGCTCCCCCAAGATTGGCATCAGAGTGGACACTGAAGTCCCCCAGAACTAATGTCCTTGGAGACTGCAAGACCACCTCCAACACCAATTCTGCTAGGGCGTGTAGGGATGCTGTCATACAGGTAGGTGAACGGTATGCCAGCAACAGCCCTAATCTGTCTCTGGCCAAATCAAACACTAGATGGACGCCCTCAATATCCACAATAGTTCGCAGTGGGTACCTCCTCATGGACCAGGTATCCCTAAAATCAGTGGCTACACCCCAACCCCCCGGCCAAGGCTGATGCTGTACAGAGTACCTGACTGAAACAAAGTCAGCCAAAATTGGCCCCAACTCAGTGTCCAGTCAGGTCTCTATAATGCACATGAGGTCGGCTGACTGATCCAGTGTTAATTCCCTAATTATCATAGATTTATTAACCACTGACCTCACGTTAATTAGCAGAAGCCTTGAACCAGGGGCTCTCCCAGTCTTGATCACCATACCACCTGCCCGGAGGCCAGTGAGGGGACTGGCACTAAACCCCTATCTCCTCTCACAGTTTTAATCTTCCTCCTATGCTGAAATGAACAAAATAGTTGAAGTATCCAAACCAAAATAATGGAATAAGTAGATATGTTCTATTTATAATTATGGGGTAAATATGATTATAGAAACCCCTCCCCTTGGAGGTCCATTTAAGTCTGAGTCTGGTCATTTTCTGGAAAAGTTGTAAGACCACTTTTTATTTGGACGCGTTTTTGGCAGGTGGGGATAAAGTTGGGAGGGTTTGGTAGGGGATGAGGGGAAGGGTTGGGAGCAAGGGGATTTTTAGATTTTTGTTTATTGATTGTAAGCCACCCTGAGCCTTGATGGGAATAGTGGCATAAAATAAATAAATAAATAAATAAATAAATGGACATTTGTTTCAGTTGCAGATATTGTTCAGATAGCTATCCATGAATGCAAATCATTTCTGTGAATACAAAATTTACTATTTGCTTCAGCTCAAGGCAGCAACCAACACGCTCCACTCCATCCTTCCTCTTGCATTCCAAAGACATGAAGACCTGATCTTAACTGATGTTGTTCTACCATTCCAGCTCACACAACCATTACACCCATGGTATTGGGTTTTATTCAGCAGTTGCTACTTCTTTCCAGCTAGCGGCTACTACTTATTTTTTTCTCCCAGTGCATGCTGGGAATTGGAGTCCTTACCCGCAAAATAGGCCAGGAATTAGGCCTGAGCATAAGATTTGCCAATCCTCACATTACATTCATTTATTCATTTATTTACCATAACAAAACATAAAATTCTAAATAAAACACTTTTTATATCACCTTTTACCAACAATATAAAATAAACAAAAAGATAAAATAAAGGTGAATAACCGTCCTCTATAATAATGATCATATTACAAGCGCAAATACAAATACGGATACAAATACAAATACACCTGGAGATAACATTCCTTATGGAAATGCAAGATCATCAGAGTACAATTAATTATTCCCTAAGTAAATTCCCAATTTTTGCCTTGTTTTAATGATCAGGTGTAAATGCGTAGGCGGCCACTTCAAGGTCACAAGGAGCAGATTGCGCTAAAATAAATTCCAATTTACAAGTAGCGGCCCTATACCGTCTATATTTTAATAATTTGCTGAGCCAGGACTGTTTTATTCCATCTACACAGAGGCAGTTCAACAAAATATGTTGAATTTAATCTACCTGGCCCAGTCTGCAGGGGCAAAGTCGTGCCCTCCATGATATTGAGGCAAAGCGCCCTTCAATAACTTTGGAGGGAAGCAACTGGAGGCGACATAAGGTGACCTCACGTTACATAAAAATGCCTGTTAATATAGTTTGGTCTTTAAAAACCTTGCTAAAGTCTTAACTATCAGCATTTACAGAAAACTTAGGTTAATACCTACATTTTGAGATGCAACTATAATTTGATTGGAGTGACACCATAAGCTTTTGCAGAGCTGATAATCTCTTTCTCGATGTCTCTAGATTTAAGTTCTTCTGATAATGTATTCTGGTTCTCCCTGGTAACTGTAGGGCCAGAAACTCTGAGTTCAACTCAGCTCCACAGCATTCACTAATCTGGGTTGCCACTGTCTCTGAGTGCTCACTTGGAGATGCCCAAGACCTGAATTTCAGCATGTCCCAAACACCAATACTCCCCAATTAAATTCAGTTGAGAAGGCCCAGCACCTCTAGAAATCAGGCCCTCAGCAGAGAGAAATACAGGTGTCTTTTGAAAAGTTTAGCCTATGTAACGTTGTCCAAAGCCACTCAGTGAATTAAGTGCAGAGATGTATATGGCTGCAGCACGTTAGGGATGTTGCATGTTTGGATGGCAGAGCTGAATCAGCTGAAGCAAATAAGGATGTTCTCAACATACAAATCAAATTTCTGACTGAAAAGTTCTGTACCTACTGGGTTAGGAGTAACATCTATAATTACTAACACTCAGAAAAATTGTCAAAACAAGATCTCATTTTCTTCGCTTGTTCACTTGATGCATTTGACAGCATTTTGTGTATAGTCACTGTTTTCTCTGTATAGTCAATCATTTACTCTTGCTGAAAATATCCCCTTTTGATACCTACAGAAAAAACATAAATATAGGCTTTAAAAAGGAAAAGAAAAAAAGAAATATTACTCACCTGTAATTCACTTCAAATCTATCCTATCTAAGTTACAAGTCATTCAGTTCAAGAATAGTAAAATATAGATGATAGATAATAGTGGTTTCTACCCATTGTACTCCTAATAAATATAAATCTGAAGTTTTTGTGTTATAATTGATCCTTTATACCTCATCTTATCTTAGACTGAGATGAGGAGAAGTGTTCCCATTTTGAAAGGAAATACCATCCTTTTGGGAGTGCTTGTAAGCGTCCATCAGTATTTCATGACTTGCTACTGAATCCATGTTTCTGACATTCTTTTCATAAGTTTCATCACTTTCCAGGACTTTTCATCACCTCTCATCACTTTTTGGAACGTTTTGGCATTTTTTTCACTTTCCTGGACTTTTTGTCACTTTCCAGGAGTTTTACGACAGTTTTACAGCACAGTGCTTAGTGGGTACATTTTCATTTCTATCCAACCTCCGGGGGTGCATTGGACTTAGGACCATTCAGTTTGTGAAAAATAATAGAAAATGGTGAAAACAGTGGGGAAGCTGGCTAGATGCCCTGCTTCTGACAGAAACAACATTCACCGAGTTTTCTTGTTTTAGGCTTAACCTTGTGTTGTTATAGAAGACTCCAGACAACCAGTAAGGTGAGAAGAATCACATGAAATGGCAGGACTCAGAAAATCTCATAAGCAAAGTCTGTCTCTGGGTGATTTTAGACGAGACGGGGCGGTATTCGCCCCGTCCCAGAATCACCCAAATGATTCCCCGCCGGGATCACTCTGGCACGTCCAACAGACATGCCAGCTGATCCCGTCAGGGAATCGGGGAGGGGGCGGGGCCGTGCAGCACAACGTGCGACTGCATGGCCCCGCCCCCCACGCCTCCCTCTGGGAGATGGGCGGGCACCGCGGCCAATGTGGGCACCGTGGCCAATCCGGCCGCAGCGCCCACCCGATTTAACCATGGCCTGGAATCCTGTCGGGGATTCTGGGCCGTGGTTGCTGGCCAGATGTTACTTTTTGTTGGTTCCCACCAGGCTCTTTGACCACGCTTGCAGTGATTGTCCGACGGGGAGCCCCGGAAGCATGGTTGAAATTGACCCCATGTGGGAATTGACCGTGGTGAACATCTGGCGGCCACCAAACAGACGTTCAGGGTGCTTTGGCCCCATGTGGGTATTGACCATGGTTCATTGTGATCTCGTAACATCTGAAAATACCCTATGGGTATTTTCAGACGTTACGGGCGGCCGGTTCACCACAGTGAACCACCAGGGGGGGCGAACAGCGCAACCCCGCCCGGGGGTTGGAAAACGACCCAAACAGACGTGCCGGGAACGGGACCACGGGCCGGAACCGGGCCGCACCATCGCGGCCCGTGGCAGCACAACAGACATGCAGCCGAACCCCCGGCGGGCGCTAAACCCCCACAAGGCACCGGGCAGGGGCGGGACACAGACATGGCCGCCGGAGGGCAAACGAAGCCACAAGGCACACAAGGGAATGCCCACACAAGGGAAACGGGAAGGGAGGGGGGAAGAGCAAGATCAGGCTGACAGCTGGCTCACACAGCGGTCCCGCAGCGGGGCACAATGCACGGCCACACGCCCGGGCACACACACACACACACAC
>QEPC01008891.1:40337-69757 GCA_003113815.1 Sphenodon punctatus | reverse complement strand
CTTCCCGGGACCTTCCCCCGGCTAGCCCGGGAAGCGTGGTTGAACCTGACCCCATGTGGGTATTGAGCGTGATGAACATCTGGCGCACGCCGTTCAGACGTTCAGGGCCCTTTGGCCCCGCGGGGGGGTTGAGCGTGGTTCAGTGTGGTTCAGCGTGATCTTGTAACGTCTGAAATCACCCTCTGTCATGCATAACTACCAAGAAGAGGTTGATGACATCTTGAGGTATAAGCTCAGGCATAAGGGCCACAAGATGAATGCCCAGGGCCCCATTATTTTCTCTTGGAGTCCTGCAGTTAACTCTTTTGCCTTAGGACAGAGGGTGCTAACAAATGTGACAGTGGCCTGCTTAGGTTAATTGTGTCCCACTTTGGCCTGTGTGTCACCATCACATTTTCTGAAGCCCTGGAAGATGTTTGTCCTGGATTTCCCCCAGGCACATTAGCGGCTAGCCCAGTCTGTGATCCCAGAGACCTTTGGGGTCACAGCCCAGACTACCATGTGCCCAATCAGGCTAGAGCGGACTACAGCAGGCTATAACCAGTAATAATTTTGTACTCATGGGTAATACTCTTATTTTCAAGTACCTGATCACCAATTGGTGCCCATATACCCGAGAATGAAATCAGTAAGTTCCAATTTTTAAAATTTCTCATTACTGATGGGTAAATCAGAACAGAAAACAAACAAACAAACTAAAAATCTGGAGAGAAAACAACAATTGGGACTATAAGTTGACATTCTGGGACATCAGATACCCAGATCAGGTTGAAATTGGTTACTGATTAGTACCTGAAATTTTTGAGTCCATTTGAATACTGGAATTTCAGTTGGTAGACCCATTTTAGGTCTACATAGGTGCCATTTAGGAAGTTGCGGGGGGCAGGGGGGATGGTGTTTCCCTCTACCTTGTGTATTATATCACGTGCTGTTCAGTACTCCTTGCACTCCTGTCTCTTTACATCTCCCTGATTCCCCAACAAAGCACAAGGGGTTATGTTTAAGGTGTTCGAATTAGCAGGACTCTCCTTGGAGAGGAGTCTAATATATTATCAGGGTAAAGCCTTCCTTTTTGACTGATATAACTACAGTTTATAATTTTTTTGTTTGTTTAGTAAATGTCCTACTCTGACATGATAACCCTTGTGGTTCCTTCCAACCCTACAATTCTGTGAGTCTATGAACCTTTTTAAACATGCAAGATTTCTCCCACAGTTTAAAATTACGACTTGAGAAACCACTCACTGGGGGTGTTTAGATGCTCGACTGCAAACCAGAAGTCACCTGGGGGCCATTAGAAACAGCAGCACCAGACAACTCCCGGGTTTTTTGAGATGCAACCTAGGTAAAACCTCGACTATTGGGGTCTTATCTAGGCTGTGTCTCAAAACTTCCAGGAGTAGCCTGGTGCTGCTGTTTCCAATGGTTCCCGGGCAACTTCCAGCTTGTGGAGGAGTGTCTAACCCCTCCCCCAGTGACCACCACCTTGGGATTTTTCCCAAGCCACCATTTTACATGCCCTATGAGTGCAGTCACACAAGATGCTGTGGACAGGCTATTGCAGCTTGGGTAGCCTTAACCTACTCTGGGCAGCTAGGACATGAGATGCAGTGGCTAGTGTGCTTGGCAGTTGCCAGGTGTTCCCCCAGCCCTGGGGCAGGGTAAGCAGCTGGCTGGTTGTGACATGTCCTTGGAAATTCCTGATTGGGGTAAAGCTGTCCAAGGCATGGCTGCCTGTGTGCCCAGGCCCCTTCTGCTCTGCCACGTGGTAAGTGTTGCAGCAAGGCTTTGAGTGGTGGATGTGGCGATGTGATCGCATGTTGCATGTGGCAATGTCATGCAATGTCATGGCTGGATTAAAGTCAGCCCAGGGGAGGGAGGCATGACAAAGCAGGGCCGGGAGTCTGCTTGTGTGGCTGGTGCCTCGGCTTGCTCTGGCCATGGAGATGGCTCCAACAGTGGCAGCACCCCTGGATTCCCTGCAACCATCTGTCCAGCTCCCTCCACTTGCCCTGCAGTGTGGTGGCTGCTCTTGCATGCCACAGGGCTGTGCAGGGATCAGGCCCTTGCTGCTCATGTGGCTGCACTCTGTGAGTCTGACCTACCTCTCTTCTCTCACCTCCACTAAAAATAAAGCTCCAAAATCTCCATAGAATGGAGTAAACAAATCAGTAGCTAAGAATTGGTGCATATATTTACTAGTAGGGATTCTGCTAGTAGAAACTGCACAGCAGGGGAGAAGGGGCCCAAACATATGGATTACTATGTCTTGGGCAGCCATAACCAATTGAGTAAGGTTGCTATGCGACACATCTTCATGCAGAAAACTATATGCGTGGCTAAGTGCGGGTAGGATTGTGGCTGTAGTGTCTGAGGGATCCATTCCATTGGGTGAAAAGAGATGTGACAGTAACCTGTATTGCCCGACTTTGGCCTGGAACTCACCTGCATGTCTGTTCCCTCATCACTAGATGTTGGCTTATGTCTGTCCAGGAATGGGTGGCCAGCTGCTAAGGGATGAGTCCTCCAGAAAAACTTGGAGACACATCCTGGGCCAAAGCCTGCCCACCCTGGCCAATCTGGGCTAACATGGGCCTGCATGTCTGGTAAGCATGCTCAGCCCCACTGCAAGGCAGGTTCAGTGTATTGGGTCCCCACACTTACCCTGGCCCCACTGAACACCTGATGGGGGGCCTGGAGTCCCTCCAGACACCCCCCCATCAGCTGTTTAGTGGGGCCAGGTTTAGTGAGGTCCTCCAGGCCCTCAGGAGCTGTTTGGTGCATTCACCCGGTCCACCAAACAGCTGATGGGGGAGGGGATGCTCCTGAGGGAAGTACCAGCTGGCTGTTCAAAGTAATAATTAGGTGGCCTTGGCCACTGATGCAGGGCTGGTTCACTGTCACTCTAAAATTCCAGGAACCACTTTCCATCCTTCTGCACCTCCGAGCTGTGAGGTGCTGGAGGTGATGGAGTGACAGTGAGCCAGCCACACAGCAGCGGCCGGGGTTGGATGTCTATCACTTTGAATGGCCAGTTAGCACTTCCCTCAGGAGCACCCCCCTCATCAGCTGTTTGGTGGGCCAGGATTGCCCCCATCAGCTGTTAGGTGGCAGCTCTTCCTGAGCCCGATCCTGCTGTGGTGCATTGGCTCAGTAGTCTTGTCCCATGTGTTTACAGCTCTTCAGGCCACCCAAGAACTTGGAGAGAGCTGTACTGGCAGTCCCCATGCCCGAGTTAAGGGCTGCTCATGTGAACAGACCTCCCTGCCAACCCAAGGAATGATGGCTGCAGCTATTTTCCCTGGGGCAGGCCAGGGAGCCACCTCACCGCTGTCATGTTTGTTTTTACCCATGAACCTAGGTAGTATGTAGTAACGCCTTTTGTTAGTGGCAGATCCAAACTAGTCTATCTCAGATTTTTCACATGATTGAGAGGTAGAGGGAAGTCTGGAAACAGTCAGGGATTAGATTAACTGGGTGTCTGAGCTGGAAGAAGCAATAAAAAGTTGCCTCCATGTTTTGAGCTAAGAATAGCGTCTCTTATTTCTGATGTATTCATAAAAATAAGTGACAGTCATCTTAGATCAAAATCACTCAAAATCTCAGTTTACGCAAGCCCTGGCTATTTTCAGATTTCCCACATATCTCTCAGTTCTATCCAAAACCTGGATGGGCTACTCTGGATTTATTTATTTAAAAATTTTGTTAACCCACCCCTTCCTGCTTAGGTAGGCCCAGGGTGGTGTACAATATAAAAATATAAAATATAAATAATAACAACAGAACTCCAAACTGATCATAACACCCCCTTCCCCAACCCAATCTCAACTCTCCCACTACCCATCTCCCCCACCAAAAGCCCGGCAGAACAATGGCAGAATCTGACATTTATAAGGACACTCCCACATATGGGCTAGGGGGATCAGATCATGGAATTGGGATCTGGAATTGATTATGTAATCCTCTAATAAAGCAGATTTCACACTGAATTGCTTCAGACACCATAGGTGAAAACAAACGAGACAGTAGCATGCAGTAGTCCACAGTAGCCTGCAAGTCGCCTGCTCATCGGTTCAGTGGCCACCAGATCTTTCTCCACACCTGCCACAGGGCAGGGGGCTGGCTTTTACTGGTTGCATCATCTTGAGAAGTTCGACCACTTGGTGCGGACTAAGGCTCACCAGGCTAATCTGGGCAAACATGTGTTCTCCCAACTGTTGCACCCTGCTCACCAGCAAGGGAAGATGAGGCTGAGGAGGGGGCTCCTCCCCTCCTCTGGACCTCTGTCATCAGCTGTTTGGCAGCCAGGGTGAATGTGCTACTCCAGATGGGCCCTCAATCAGCTGTCTTACGCCAGCTCATCCCAAGGGGTGTGTGATCCTGTTGTGCAGCAGGTTTCTGGGAGTCCTGCCCCATGTGGCCAGCTCCTTGGCCACCCTGTCATGTGGCAGGACTTGTGATGGCAGCCCCCTCCCACCTGGATTCCCCAGTGGGGAGGGGGCAACTGCTCATTTGAACTGCCCTCCCTGCCAACCCAAAATATGGCAGCTGCGACCCTAACCAGAGTTGACAGGGAATCCAGTTCACAGCTGTCTTGTTTGTTTTCACCATGTTAATTACAATAACAGCAGTGGCTGTTTTTACATGGATGCCCCCTCCCCCACTGCATGTGTGAAAGGGTGTTCCACCGGTGAGGGCGTCCGTTTAAACGGATGGTGGTGGGTGGAGGGATGGATGTGTGGTCTGTGTTCACCTGTGTGAATACCGTGGGTGATGAGCGGGGGTGCATACGCGCTCCCACGCAACACCCACCTCCACCCATCACCCACCCTATGGAGCCCTCGGGAAAACCAGAGGAGGCCCCGTGGGTGGAGATTTATTTTGTTTATTTATAAAATAACTAAATATCCCACCCCTCCTACTTCAAGCAGCCTAGGGTGGTTGACAATATTAAAACACATAAAAACAGTAAAATCATAAAGTACAATAAAAAGGGAAACACCAAACCAAACTCCCCCCCACCATTCTCACATCCCACCCTACGCCCCATCTCCCTTGCCAAAAGCCAGGCAGAACAGCCAGGTTTTACAGATATGATGGAAGGAGGGGAGATCCGGGACCCCTCGGCCCTCCACCGGGAGGGAATTCCACAGTCTAGGTGCAGCCACTGAGAACACCCTCTTCATAGTGGCCTCCAGGGCCAAATGGGGGACCTCAAGAAGGGTGACCCCAGTGGACTGCAGAGGCCTCGGAGCACAGAGAGCGAGGCGGTCCCACAGGTAAGTCGGGCCAAGGCCGTATAGGGTTTTATAGGTCAAAACCAATACCTTGAATCAGGCCCAGAAGACTATAGGCAGCCAGTGCAGAGCCCGGAGAATTGGTGTAATGTGCTCACGGTGACCCATCCTTGTAAGGAGACTTGTAAGCATCCTGCACTAGCTGCAATCTCTGGACCATCACCATAGGTAGCCCCATGTAGAGTGCGTTGCAATAGTCCAATCTCGAGGTAATGAAAGCATGTCCGATAGTGACCAGGTCACTATCCAAAACAAACAACCAAAGCAGTCGCACCAGATGTAATTGGCGAAATGCACTCCTCGCGACAGCTCCCACTTGGAGATCCATGTGGAGCTGAGGATCAAGGAGCAAGCCCAGACTATACCAGTGGGGCACAGACCCCATCAATGATGGGAACTGCCACATCCACTGCCCTTTCCACCACCATCATGTCCATCTTGTCGGGATTCAGCTTCAGTCAGTTTGCCCTCATTCAATCTCAAACAGCTGCTCAATAACCTTCCCTAAAAATGTAAGTTTTGAGACTGGCCAATAATTAGTGAGGGAATCAACGTCAAGTGATGTTTTTTTGAGCAGACGTCACACTACTGCCTCTTTGAGGCAGCCCGGAACTCTGCCCTCCCCAAGGGAGGAATTGATCACCTCCACCAGCAACAGAACCACCGTCTCTCAGCTGGCGTTAACCAGCCAGGACGAGCACGGGTCAAGTTCACAAAAAGGTGGCCCTAACAGCCCCAAGAACATCCCCTGCCCCAGTGGACGACACCAGCTGAAACTGATCCCATGAAACCAGACAAAGCGGTTCACCCACTGCAATAAGTGCGGCATCGAAGCTGTGGTGAATCCAAGTGATTTTCTCTGAAAAATAGTCACCAAACATGTCACAGTGGGCATTAGATACCTCTGACTCCAGGCGAAGGTAGGGAGGACCGACCAACCTCCTCACCACTTGGAAAAGCTCAGCTGCAGAGGCTATACAGGCAGCAAAAAACTCATTTTTTGATGTCCTTATAGCTACAGCATAGGCACCCAAACTGGCTCTATGCTGAAATCTGTCAGCTTCAGCACGCGAACAGCACCGCCGTTGCTCCAACCGCTGTCCTTCCCACTTCAGCAACTGCTTCAGAAATGGATAGAGGTGGGTGGGTGTCTGTGTAAAGGGACACCCACCCACCTCCACCTACCGTGCCAGAACACCCATCCCCTCACCTCATCCATGTAAAAATGGCCAGTATTAACACAGAAGTTGTGCTATCTTTTACTTTTAAGTATTTTTCTGTGTAGCATTTTTGTCAATTTCAAATTGCAGCAACATGTTATAAGCTAAAGTGAACAAGTGCTCTCATGAAAACTAGATTGGCTCAAAATTAAACTGGTGATGTAGTAGGTCAGTCGAATCAGACTATTGATTTGAAGAAGATGAAATAAATGATGGATAAAACAACCAATAAACCCTTGAATAAAATTCTCCACATCAGTAAAGACAAAAATAAAACTTTACTAGGCCTGAACAATACTCATTGGGCCAAAGTTTTCCATTTGAATAATAAAAAAAATTGGTTACTCTGCAGATAGAATAATTGTGGAGTGTCATCTTTGCTTAGTTAATTATTATTATTTTTTTTAAAAAGGAATGTCCAAATTTAATATACTATCATTGTCATCAGTGCCAACACTCTTAGTGCCTTCAATAGGTATGGGATTGAAACTTTGATTACTATCTTGGCAACAGCTGCCAAACATTTTGGAACTATTTTTGAAGCAGTAAATATAATCTGACAGTAGAATATAATTCAACTTCTCTTCTAAAACTATTTTTTAAAACTTTACTTTATCATATGAAAAGATACACATAACTAATATGGGGAGGATATCCCAGTATTAATTCACTTTTCAGTATCAATGAGTAAAAGGTTAAAAAAAAATCTTTGGCTATATTGATGGATAATAAATTCAGAAGATGGTAGGAAGTTCAACACTTAATGACCCCTAAAATAGGCAGATAATCTAAACTTATAGAAATATAGGAAGGGATGCATCATCCCCTCTATCTACTTCACCTCTTGAGATCTGAACATGTATTTTCAATGGAGACACAACTACCATAATACTCACAACATTGCACAAGGTTAGGATATGGATAAATGTATTGTTTGAAGAGATGTGCCTATTATTTTTATTTATTTATTTATTTTATTACATTTATATGCCGCCCCCTTATGCCAATGGCATCACGGGGCAACTTCCAACAAAAATAAAAACAATCTTAAACTATATAAAACTACAATAAAATCTAAAATTCCAACATTCTTGAACAATTTTAAAACTCCCCCATAAACATTTAACCCACCCTCCCCTCCCTGCCTCAGAAGGCCTAGAAGAACAGCCATGTCTTGCAGGCCCAACAGAAGCCCAACAGACTCAGGGCCAGTCATGCTTCCTCTGGGAGGGAGTTCCATAAATGTGGCCCAGCCACCGAGAACACCCTCTCCATTGTAGCCCCCCGCTTTTCACGGGGAACCTCCAGGAAGGTGCCCCCGGTGGACCGAAGGGGCTGTCTTGAGCCACGGAGGGCGAGGCGGTCCCTGAGATATCCAGGTCCAAGATCGTACAGGGCCTTTTAGATCAAAGTCAGCACCTTGAATCTGGCTCGGCACGCTACAGGCAGCTAGTGCAGTGCACAGAGCACCGGTGCTCCCGTCGGCCTGTCCCTGTTAAGAGACAGACTGCTGCATTCTGCACTGGCTGCAGCCTCCGGGTCAGCGTCAAGGCAAGCCCCATGTAGAGGCGTTACAGTAGTCCAGTCTCGAGGTGATGAAGGCATGGATCAGAGTGGCCAGGTCGGTTCTGGAGATGTATGAGTGCAGCCTCCGCACCAGATACAACTGGCAGAAGGCCGCCCTCACCACCACATCCACCTGTTGATCTAGGCGGAGATCCACATCCAACAGTACTCCCAGACTCTGAACCTGCTAGGCCACAGAGGGGCGCACCCCCTCCACAAGGGGGGGGGCAATACCTCCCCTGATCAGCCTAACACCATCACCTCCACCTTATCAGAATTGAGCTTCAGTCTGCTCTGCCATAACCATGTTGGCACGGCTTCCAAACATTGGAATAGCACGGAGACAGCCGGGCCTGGTTTGGCTGAAAAAGAGAGGTAAAGCTGGGTGTCATCAGCATATTGGTGGCTATGCACACCAAATCCTCTCACGATCTCCACCAGGGGCTGCATATATACATTAAACAATAAAGGAGACAAGATTGAACCTTGCGGAATGCCACAGTCTAGGGCCCGCGGGCTAGATGTTTCTGCCTCCAGAACAACCNCATTAGATACCTCTGACTCCAGGCGAAGGTAGGGAGGACCGACCAACCTCCTCACCACTTGGAAAAGCTCAGCTGCAGAGGCTATACAGGCAGCAAAAAACTCATTTTTTGATGTCCTTATAGCTACAGCATAGGCACCCAAACTGGCTCTATGCTGAAATCTGTCAGCTTCAGCACGCGAACAGCACCGCCGTTGCTCCAACCGCTGTCCTTCCCACTTCAGCAACTGCTTCAGAAATGGATAGAGGTGGGTGGGTGTCTGTGTAAAGGGACACCCACCCACCTCCACCTACCGTGCCAGAACACCCATCCCCTCACCTCATCCATGTAAAAATGGCCAGTATTAACACAGAAGTTGTGCTATCTTTTACTTTTCAGTATTTTTCTGTGTAGCATTTTTGTCAATTTCAAATTGCAGCAACATGTTATAAGCTAAAGTGAACAAGTGCTCTCATGAAAACTAGATTGGCTCAAAATTAAACTGGTGATGTAGTAGGTCAGTCGAATCAGACTATTGATTTGAAGAAGATGAAATAAATGATGGATAAAACAACCAATAAACCCTTGAATAAAATTCTCCACATCAGTAAAGACAAAAATAAAACTTTACTAGGCCTGAACAATACTCATTGGGCCAAAGTTTTCCATTTGAATAATAAAAAAAATTGGTTACTCTGCAGATAGAATAATTGTGGAGTGTCATCTTTGCTTAGTTAATTATTATTATTTTTTTTAAAAAGGAATGTCCAAATTTAATATACTATCATTGTCATCAGTGCCAACACTCTTAGTGCCTTCAATAGGTATGGGATTGAAACTTTGATTACTATCTTGGCAACAGCTGCCAAACATTTTGGAACTATTTTTGAAGCAGTAAATATAATCTGACAGTAGAATATAATTCAACTTCTCTTCTAAAACTATTTTTTAAAACTTTACTTTATCATATGAAAAGATACACATAACTAATATGGAGAGGATATCCCAGTATTGATTCACTTTTCAGTATCAATGAGTAAAAGGTTAAAAAAAAATCTTTGGCTATATTGATGGATAATAAATTCAGAAGATGGTAGGAAGTTCAACACTTAATGACCCCTAAAATAGGCAGATAATCTAAACTTATAGAAATATAGGAAGGGATGCATCATCCCCTCTATCTACTTCACCTCTTGAGATCTGAACATGTATTTTCAATGGAGACACAACTACCATAATACTCACAACATTGCACAAGGTTAGGATATGGATAAATGTATTGTTTGAAGAGATGTGCCTATTATTTTTATTTATTTATTTATTTTATTACATTTATATGCCGCCCCCTTATGCCAATGGCATCACGGGGCAACTTCCAACAAAAATAAAAACAATCTTAAACTATATAAAACTACAATAAAATCTAAAATTCCAACATTCTTGAACAATTTTAAAACTCCCCCATAAACATTTAACCCACCCTCCCCTCCCTGCCTCAGAAGGCCTAGAAGAACAGCCATGTCTTGCAGGCCCAACAGAAGCCCAACAGACTCAGGGCCAGTCATGCTTCCTCTGGGAGGGAGTTCCATAAATGTGGCCCAGCCACCGAGAACACCCTCTCCATTGTAGCCCCCCGCTTTTCACGGGGAACCTCCAGGAAGGTGCCCCCGGTGGACCGAAGGGGCTGTCTTGAGCCACGGAGGGCGAGGCGGTCCCTGAGATATCCAGGTCCAAGATCGTACAGGGCCTTTTAGATCAAAGTCAGCACCTTGAATCTGGCTCGGCACGCTACAGGCAGCTAGTGCAGTGCACAGAGCACCGGTGCTCCCGTCGGCCTGTCCCTGTTAAGAGACAGACTGCTGCATTCTGCACTGGCTGCAGCCTCCGGGTCAGCGTCAAGGCAAGCCCCATGTAGAGGCGTTACAGTAGTCCAGTCTCGAGGTGATGAAGGCATGGATCAGAGTGGCCAGGTCGGTTCTGGAGATGTATGAGTGCAGCCTCCGCACCAGATACAACTGGCAGAAGGCCGCCCTCACCACCACATCCACCTGTTGATCTAGGCGGAGATCCACATCCAACAGTACTCCCAGACTCTGAACCTGCTAGGCCACAGAGGGGCGCACCCCCTCCACAAGGGGGGGGGCAATACCTCCCCTGATCAGCCTAACACCATCACCTCCACCTTATCAGAATTGAGCTTCAGTCTGCTCTGCCATAACCATGTTGGCACGGCTTCCAAACATTGGAATAGCACGGAGACAGCCGGGCCTGGTTTGGCTGAAAAAGAGAGGTAAAGCTGGGTGTCATCAGCATATTGGTGGCTATGCACACCAAATCCTCTCACGATCTCCACCAGGGGCTGCATATATACATTAAACAATAAAGGAGACAAGATTGAACCTTGCGGAATGCCACAGTCTAGGGCCCGCGGGCTAGATGTTTCTGCCTCCAGAACAACCCGCTGGGTCCTCCCCAAGAGGAATGACTGGAACCAGCCAAGGACGGTCCCATCCAGACCCCCCAGATCACACAACTGTCTCAACCGTCTCATCCTGCTAGATCTCTTGGAGGCTTTTGATACCGTGGACCATGGGCTGCTATTGAGGCGGCAGCGTGACCTGGGGGGTCTGGACGGGACTGTTCTTGAATGATTCCATTCATTCCTCTCGGGGAGGAGCCAGCGAGTGGTGCTGGGGGAGGAGACATCGTGCCCGCGTGCTTTGTCGTGTGGCGTTCCACAGGGTTCTATCTTGTCTCTGCTATTATTTAACATATATATGCAGCCCTTGGGGAAGGTTGTGAGAGGGTTTGGGGTGTGTTGTCACCAGTATGCTGATGATACTCAGCTGTACCTCTCTTTTTCAACTGACCCAGACCCTGCTATCTCGTTGCTATCCCAATGTTTGGAGGTCGTGGTGGAATGGATGCGGCTGAGCAGACTGAAACTCAACCCCGATAAGACGGAGGTGATGTTGGTGGGGAGAGCAAAAGAGGTAGTAGCCCCCCTAGTTGGGGGGGTTCACCCTCCTATAGCTCAGCAGGTTCGGAGTCTGGGGGTGATATTGGATGCAGACCTTCGTCTGGAGCGCAGGTGGAGGCAGTCGCTAAGGCTGCCTTCCGCCAGTTGTATCTGGTGCGTAGGCTGCATCCGTTCATCTCCGGCCCGGACCTGGCCTCCCTCATCCATGCCTTTGTCACCTCGAGGCTAGACTACTGTAACGCGCTCTACATGGGGCTTCCCTTGTTCCTGGTCTGGAGGCTGCAGCTAGTGCAGAATGCGGCGGCTCGTCTCCTTACGGGGACGGGCTGTCGGGAGCATATTACACCTGTGCTCCGAGCTCTGCACTGGTTGCCAATAGCGTGCCGAGCCAGGTTCAAGGTGTTGGTGTTGATCTATAAAGCCCTACACGTCTGGGCCCCTCATACCTCAGGGACCGCCTCGCCCTCCTCGCCCCAGGGCGGCTCCTTCGGTCTGCTGGGGGTGCCTTCTTGGAGGTCCCCCGCGTTAAGCGGGGGGCCACAATGGAGAGGGCATTCTCGGTGGCTGGGCTGCACCTTTGGAACTCCCTTCCGGAGGAAGCTCGCCTGGCCCCTAGCCTGTTGACATTCCGGCGAAGTTGCAAAACCTGTCTGTTCACCCAGGCCTTTGGGGAGAGGGAGGTTTTTTTAGCTCCCCCACCTATCTATTATTTACTATCTTATTATCTTGTTTTAATATTGTTACATTGTATGTTTTAAATTGTTTTTATTATGCTTTTAGTGTTGTAAGCCGCCCTGGGCTGCTTTTGCAGGAGGGGCGGGGTATAAATCTTCAAAATAAATAAATAAATAAACAGCAGCCCATGGTCCACAGTATCAAATGCGACGAGAGATCTAGCAGGACCGGTAGAAGGTCCTGCGTCCACCTCCCAGCGGAGATCGTCCACCAAGGCCACCAATGCTGTCTCCATACCATAGTCGGGCTGAAACCCTCATTGAAAAGGGTCAAAAAAACCCAATGCCATCTAGGCATGCCATCAATTTTGAAGGAATACATGTCCAAACAAGATATGACGAACTGCCAATGCCATGTATACCATATCTTATACAGCTTTAATACTTATCACTCAAATGTAGAGTATATAAACAGCAGAGGTAAAGTTGCTAAATGTCTTTTGACATTTCCCTGTTATTTTGGAAGCTTTGCTACATAATAGGTTGCAAGGTAAAGGTTACAGTCATGAATTACAGAACTCTCAGAAGCTATTGCACTTTTTCAGGATCAGCCTACCAGCTAAGCCCTGCTGCACCAAGGAAGAAAGGAATATAAGAACATAAATAATATTGTAAATTGAGGGTATCTAATAGGATCTGTTTCCTCGAGGAACTGGCTAGCAGGAGGCATGATTACAGAGACCTTTTAAGGGTCAAGAGGGACAAATACCATAGGCGAGCATGGGAAGCACTCGAGAAGGTATCCAAAGATACACATTCCACTAAGTTTTGGAAATTGGTGAGAGGGATTGATAAGAGGCACGAGGGAATAAACCGAATCACGGCAATTCACAGGTTTCTGCTGTGACGTGGGAGGAACATTTGGGGTCCCTATATTCTGCTCCATGCTCTAAAGCTACCGTCGTAGAGATTTCTGTGAGCATGCCTGAAAGGGACCCTGTTACCCCTAAAGCAATAGTGGAACTAATTGGCACCCTGAGGGGCGGTAAAACTCCAAGGGTAGACTTCCTACTGGCTGAGCTGCTGAAAGCAGGGGTGGATTGGTGGGCACCTGTTTTGGCCTCCCTCTTCACTGGAATAAACGTTTCGGGTAAAATCCCTACAGATTGGGACGAAGCAATAGTAGTCCCAATTTTCAAGAAAGGCAACTCTACATACAGAGCATAAGAATTACAGACCCATTAGTCTCCTCAGTATTGTGGGCAAGCTTTATGCAAAGTTTTTACTTTTGAAATTAAAGGGGTGACTAAAGGACCGTGCTATTATGGCAAATGAGCAGATTGGTTTTTGAGAGGCGGGTTCTACTAGCAACCATTGCTTTGTGCTTGCGCACTTGATACAGAAATATGCAGGGACTCACAAGGCGATTTATGCGGCCTTTGTGGATCTTAGGGCCGCGTTTGATTTAGTCCCTGGGGAGTATTTGTGGCAAACATTGGTGGCCCTGAATATTGACAGGAGGCTATTATTCCTTATCAGTAGTTTACACAGGAACACGTTTATCAGGGTTAGGTTAAATCAGCAGGGAGCACTATCCGGGAAAATTAGTACGGAGAGGGGAGTCAGCCAGGGTTGCATTCTTGCTCCTTCCCTGTTTAATATCTACATAAATGATTTAGTCCATGTGCTTTCTGCACTGCCTTCACACCCTCCCCAGTTTGGTGATACTAGTATTTCTTGTCTACTCTACGCTGATGACACAGCATTACTCTCCCACTCCCAGGTGGGATTAAGACACCTAATGGAGGCTTTTGGAAAGTATTGTAGTGAAAACCTTCTGGAGTTGAACTACGCGAAGACAAAGGTGATGGTTTTTCCCAAAGAAAACGGGTTCACAGATGGTTGATCAATAATAATATTATAGAGCATGTCAGGGTCTATAAGTACTTGGGACTTCTGTTGCAAGCCAATGGTGGTTGATCCCTCCAATTTCAGGCATCTGAGGATAGGGCCAAGCAACTCAACAAAGTTCTGTTAGCATTTTTTAGATCCAGGAGAGGACAGCTAGTCTCTCCAGTGCTCAAGGTTTTTTCTCAGACGTGTGTGCCCGCTTTTTTATATGGGGTGTATTTGTGGGCTTTGGGGAGGATCAAAAGTCTGGAAAAACTGCAGGTTGGTTTTTTTCGAGCCTTGCTCACTGCCCCGTCTGGAATAACTAACTTGGTTCTTACCTTGGAGTGTGGTCTTGTGTCATTACAGGAGAAGGTATGGGTGGGGGCAATTAATTATTGGCTGAGGCTGTATTTTAAAATAGCAGACCATCTATCTTTGTTGGTATTGGAGGACAAGTTCCCGAATGGCTGGATTAAGTTGGTAACAGGGAAGATCAATATGTTGGGATTTGACCCAGGGGATTTTGCCACATTGGGATATAAAGGAGCCAAGAAATTAGCTTTGGAAGATTATCTGATACTACCCATCAGGAAATGAGAGCGGACATTGGAGACAGTGGATCCATGGGCATTTATTTGCAGTGGAATGGTACATTTCTGCCCTGCCCATACATGGATAGTGGGCTAATACCAAAGTATAGGAGACTTTTTCTGTTGGCAAGGTTTAATTATTTCCCTTCAACCATGGTAGAAGGTAGACACAGAGGAATCCCATTTGCAGAGCGTTTCTGCCCCTGTAATTCCCATTGTATCGAGACCTTGAATAATATTTTGTTGGAATGCCCCCTTTACACTGAGGCATGTAGGAGATTTATCCTCCCCTTGGTTGCCCCTTTTCTTGGGAGATCTGGGGATTTTTATGTGAAGTTGCTCTTGAACGATCGTTCCAATGTTGTGACAGGAAAAGTGGCCCTCTATTTGGGGTATGTTCATAGTAGTTCCACTAGGTTTTGTTGTTATTACGTGACTCAGTTGCTGATTTCCTTTTTCAATGTATGAAGTGTATTGTTTTGTTTTGTTTTGTTTTTTTATACTGGTTGTATGAGCCGATGGATGTATTGTGATCATTTTATTGTGTGCAATGGCCTATGACTGAGCAATAAACTAAACTTATCTTATAGTGCTATACTGGGTCAGACCAATTGTCCATAGAGCCCAACACTTGTCTCTGACAATGGCCAACCTTGGTTACTTGGAAGAAGTACCCAACAGGTCACAATGGGCTGTTCCCTGTTTTTCACTCCCAGCTCCTGACAGCAAGATTACATTTCCCTAAACCTACCCACTTATAGCTGCAAATGGGCCTATCCTCCAGAAACTGGTCTAATCCTTTTTTAATCCCAGCTATACTACTGACTTTGACCAAATTCTGTAATTTAATTGTGCGTTGAGTGAAAAAAATGCTTTTTAAAATTTGTTTTAAAACTGCTGCATGTTAGTTTCATGGGGTGTCCTCTAGTTCTAGTACTATTTGAGAGGGTAAATAATAGGGGTGGGACTACCGGATCATCCGGTATCTGATACTGCCGGTATTTGGTGTACCGGCAGTATTGGATTAAACCCAGTAATCCAGAGTAATTTACCGGATTCCCCTACTGGATTTTTTTACATTGCAGCCGTTCAAATGAATGGCCGCAATGTAAAAAAACAAACAACCCCCCCCCACACACTTTCCCTCCCCAGTCCAGGCTGCATGAATGGAAGGGGGATACCCTCCACCCACCCTGCCCAGCCTGGCTTTAAAAAATTTTTTCCCTCGAAGTCCCTCCTAGTGCGGGCTCCGGGCCGCTGCTGGCGACCCAGAGCCCACACCAGCAGGTAGGTTGTTGTACTAGGGTGATCCCTGGGGTGGGGGGGTAATTTAACACACACCCCACCCCACCCCAGGGATCATCCTACCTCCCCACCCAGGGATCGCCTGCCTTGCGCTCCGGGCGGTGGCAGTCCGACTCCCGCAGCTTCAGCACTGGCTGTGGCTGCCGGATTCAGCACTACTAGGCCTTCTGGTGAAACCCGGAAGTTCACCAGTAGGCCTGGTAGTGCTGAAGCCGGAAGCCACAGCCAGCGCTGAAGCTGCCTGAGTCGGACCACTGCCGCCCGGAGCGCAAGGTAGGTGATCCTTGGGTGGGGAGGTAGGGTGATCCCTGGGGTGGGGTGTATGTTAAACCACCCCCCACCTCAGGGATAACCCTAATACCTGCTGGCGCGGGCTCCGGGTCGCCGGTGGCGGCCCAGAGCCCACACTAGCAGGGACTTTGGGGGAAACATATTTTTTTTAAAGCCAGGATGGGCAGGGTGGGTGGGGGGGTGTCCCCCCTTCCACTTGCGCAGCCTGGGAAGGGGAGGGGGGAGAGTTTTTGTGTTTTTTTCCATTGATTTCAATGGGGACAGTTCCCCATTGAAATCAATGGAACAAATCCGGTACCGGTAAACCGGTACACAAATCTGGAAATTCGGTTTTAAAAAATCCGGTAACCGGTAAATCCGGTACCCGGTAATTGCCCTGATGTCCCACCCCTAGTAAATAACTGTTCCCTATTTACATGTTCCACACCACTCATGATTTTATAAACTTCTAACACCTTCTTAGTCGTCTCTTCTCCAAGCTGAAGAGCCCCAACCTTTCTAGCCTCTCTCCATATGGGAGCTATTCCATACCCCTTATCATTTTTGTTGCTCTTCTCTGTATCTTTTCTATTTTTACTACTTTGAGATGGGTGACCAGAACTGCACACAATACTCAAGATGTGGTCACATCATAGAGGCATAGAGAGAAGATGCCAATGGTGAGGTGAGTCTCAGCAACTCCTTTGGCTAACCAGACTGCAGCAGCCACTTCCTATCATCATCTTGAAGGGACTGCTAATAGGTGGAAACCAATGCACTTGTATTTCTCTCAAGATTTGCCATGCTCCTCAACTTTAAAAAAAAAATTATTATTTTTATTCAGCTTTTTTGACGCCCCCTCCTGCCACAGGGAGCTCAGAGCGGCGTACAACAATAAAACACATAAAACATCTAAAAACAATTTAAAACAGTAATACATAAAAGCAACAATAACACCCCATCTAACAAACTCCCACCTTCCCCTTCCCCCTCCCCAAAGGCCAGGTGGAACAGCCAGGTCTTGCTTTGTCTATGAAAAGAGGAGAGGTCTGCAGACAGATGGACCTCCGATGGGAGGGCATTCCACAGCCATGATGCGGCCACCGAGAACACCCTCCACATGCCTTGCTCAGGACTCTCTCTTGTGGCCTCAGCCTTGTCTGCCTCGTCACTCTACCTTGTCTCCCATTGGAACCCTGCTGCCTGACCCCAGCCCTCAGCCCTAGTCCTATGCTCTTCTGGCTGTGACTCACCCGGTCTACAGACTGACCCAACAAACTCTGATCTGTGGCCTAAATACCTGTGTTATGCTCTAGTTTGTTCCTTCAGCTTGTCTTCCGGCTCTGACCTCTGGCCTGAATTGGAACTGCAACCAGGTACCCAAAGATTCGAGCACCCCCAACAAATCTGGGGTGTCCGAACTGACTCAGTTCCATTTGGGCACCATCAATTCATGAGTGGGACTAGGGATGGGCGAACAGAACTGAGTTCAGTTATTCGGTTCGGAAATTTGGTTCGGTTCAGAAGTTCAGTTTGGTCGACCGAACTATTGGAGTTCGGTCTGAACTCCGAACTTCCGAACAAAGTTTGGAAATTCAAACCCCATTGAACTAAATGGAATATTATCTCTTAGGGATGGGTGAACAGAGCTGAGTTTGGAAGTTCGGTTCCAAAGTTCGGTTCGGTTGACTGAACTGGTCGAGTTCAGTCCGAACTCCAAACTTCCAAACCGCGTTTGCCCAGCCCTAAGTGGGACCTAGCGGGCTACTTGAATGTGCTTAGCTGGCCTTTGAAAGTGACAGGCCCCAGCTGGGACCACTACAGATCTTGGCTCCACAGCCCTCTTGGCTGGTGTTTATCAATTTCAAAAACAGCTTCCCAGTCACAGCACCTAACAAAGTGCTGTGTTGGAGAAGTCCCAGCCCACCTTCAAACTGACAAGCTCCAGGTGGAGAACTGCAGAGCTGGGAAATACTTGCATTTTTTCTGGGTAATACTCACACTTTCGGGTATCAGCATCCAGTTGGTCCATTGGGTAGCCCACCAGGTGCCCAATGGGGTGCCCAAAAATGTGGATATTACTCACAAGTACAAATTTTAGTACCTGATGCAGCTCTAGCCTGAATCTTGATGTTCTGGTTCTGTGTTCTGGCTTGCTTCCTTGGCTTGTCTATCAGCTCTGACCTCCTGGCCTACATTTAAATCCTGCTTCTTGATCAATTCTTCTAATGAGGTTACTTGGCTCACTGATTGAGTCCTAACACTAGAAAAGACTGCCCAGGCCCCATCAGTAATTTATTTACCCAAAATCCTAAATGCATATGCCACCCAAACTCTATTGACATGAACAGGGCTCCATGGACACCATTATATTTGGGATTGTGGTCTGTCAGGTCTAAGACCTAACTGGAACTAAGTTAGTTCAGAATCAGTTTATTTGTTTATTTAGATTTTTACCCGACCCATTTCTGATGGTCAAGGACAACTAGCATCCAAAAGATAAAGATAAAATCCATAAACTGTACTAAAAAACCCGACCTATATAAAATATCCCTAAAATTGCAGCTCAAAACTCTGAATGCCTAGATGAATTTATTTATTTATTTATTTATTTAATTCCATTTATATGCTGCCCCTTATGCCTATGGCATCTCGGGGTGGCTTCCAACATAAAACAAACAATCACAATATAAAAATCCACGCAGATATTGAAAACAATTTTAAAATATCCTCAAACAAAAATTTAGCCCACCCTCCCCTCCCCGCCTCCAAAGGCCTGGGAGAACAGCCATGTCTTGCAGGCCCGACGGAAGGCCAGCAGACTCGGGGCCAGTCATGTTTCCTCTGGGAGGCAGTTCCACAGCCAGGGCCCAGCCACTGAGAACGCCCTCTCCATTGTAGCCCCCCGCTTTATGCAGGGGACCTCCAAGAAGGCACCCCCGGTGGACCGGAGAGTCCGTCCTGAGTCACTGAGGGTGAGGCGGTCCCTGAGGTATCCAGGTCCAAGACCATACAGAGCCTTATAGATCAATGTCAACACCTTGAACCTGGTTCGGCACATTACAGGCAGCCAGTGCATTGCACAGAGCACCAGTGTTATTTATTTATCAATTTTTAAAATTTATTTATCAAATTTCTACCCCGCCCCTCCTAAAACAGCTCGGGGCGGTTTACAATAAAAAACAACCACCACAAATATAAAATACATCTAAAAACAATAAAAACATTCCAAAATACAAGTATTAAAACAGGGACGGGAATCACGATAAAACAATAAATAGGGTAAGGGGAGATAAAACCCCACTACTCCCCTCCCCATAGGCCTGGGCAAACAGCCAGGTTTTACAACTTCACCAGAATGTCAAAAGGCTTGGGGTCAGGTGAGCTTCCTCCGGGAGAGAGTTCCAAAGGTGTGGCCCGGCCACCAAGAATGCCCTCTCCATTGTGCCCCCCGCTTAACGCGCGGGACCTCCAAGAAGGCACCCCCGGCAGACTGAAGGAGCCACTCTGGGGTGCAGAGGGCGAGGCGGTCCCTGAGGTACGAGGGACCCAGACTGTGAAGGGCCTTATAGATCAACACCAAAACCTTGAACCTGGCTCGGCACGCCATTGGCAACCAGTGCAGAGTCCGGAGCACAGGTGTTATGTGCTCCCGATGACCCATCCCCGAGAGGAGCCGGGCTGCCACATTCTGCACTAGCTGCAGCCTCCAAACCAGGAACAAGGGAAGCCCCATGTAGAGCGCGTTGCAGTAGTCCAGCCTCGAAGTGATGAAGGCATGGCTGAGGGAGGCCAGGTCTGGGCCGGAGACGTACGGATGCAGCCTCCACACCAGACGCAACTGGCAGAAGGCAGCCTTTGTGACCGCCTCCACCTCCAGGTGGAGATCCGCATCCAATATCACCCCCAGACTCTGGGCCTGCTGAGCTATAGGAGGGTGAACCCCCCCGCTCAGGGGGGCCAATACCTCCCTTGCTCTCCCCGCCAACATCACCTCCATCTTATCAGGGGTGAGCTTCAGTCTTCTCTGCCACATCCGTTCCGCCACGGCCTCCAAACGTTGGGATAGCAACAAGATGGCAGGGTCTGGGTCAGTTGAAAAAGAGAGTATCATCAGCATATTGGTGACATCGCACCCCGAACCCTCTCACGACCTCCCCCAAGGGCTGCATATATACATTAAATAATAACGGAGACAGAATGGAACCCTGCGGAACGCCGCATGATAAAGCATGGGGGCAAGATGTCTCATCTCCCAACACCACCCGCTGGCTTCTCCCCAAGAGGAATGAATGGAACCATTCAAGAACAGTCCCATCCAGACCCGCCCCGGTCACGCAACTGTCTCAACAGAAGCCCATGGTCCACGGTGTCAAAAGCAGCCAAGAGATCTAGCAGGATGAGAAATGTTGAACATCCTGCATCCATCTCCCAGCGGAGATCATCAACCAAGGCCACCAGTGCCGTCTCAGTGCCATAGCAGGGGTGGATCCCAGAATGAAAAGGGTCCAGGAACCCAATGCTATCTAGATGCACCTGGAGCTGGATTGCCACTGCCTGCTCAATAGCCTTCCCTAAAAAGGGAGGTTAGAGACGGGTTGGTAACTGGCAAGTGCATCCATGTCCAATGATGGTTTCTTCAGCAGGGGGTGCACCACAGCCTCCTTGAGGTTGGGTGACAACCTCCCCTGCTGCAAGGACGCGTTCACCACCCTCTCCAGCACCGTCCCCAACGTTTCCCTGGAGGCTTTCACCAACCAGGATGGACATGGATCAAGTTCGCAACAGGTGGCTCTCACAGACCCCAAGACATCCACCGCATCGGCTGGTGTCACTTCCTGAAACTCCCCCTACAAAGCTGGACCAGACGGGGCTTCCATCCCCTCGCTCTCCCCCTACTGCCCCTAATCCAGTGTCAAAATAGCTCTGAATCCAAGCGATCTTGTCTGCGAAGTAGGTGACAAATTCCTCACAGAAGACCTGGGATAAGTCCCCGTCCAGGCGGAGGGAGGCCGGACTGACCAGCCCCCGCACCACCCAAAACAGCTCCCCCATTATATCCTTTGTTGACAAACTGGTAGAATGTGGACTAGATGATAATACCATTCAGTGGATTTATAGCCGGTTAAAGAAGTGTACCCAGAGAGTGCTCATCAATGGCTCCTCATCAGTCTGGAGGGAGGTGTCGAGTGGGGTGCCACAGGGCTCTTTCCTGGGCCCAATATGGTTCAACATCTTTATTAATGACTTGCGTGAGGGTGTAGGGGGAATGCTTATTAAATTTGCAGATGGCAAAAAATCAGGAGGGGTAATTAACACCTTAGAAGACAGTAATAAAATTTGAAATGATCTTGATAAGTTGGAAAAATGGGATGAAGCTAACAAAATGAAGTTCAGCAGCGATAAATGTAAAGTTCTGGATTAGGTAAGAAAGATCAAATGTACAAATACAGGATAGGGGATACCTGGCTTGGCAACAATATATGTGAAAAGGAACTGGGGATTGTAGTTCACAAACTGAACATGAGTCAGCAATGTGATGTAGCTGCAAAAAAGGCTAATGCAATTTTAGGTTGTATTAACAGAAACATCGTTTCCAAGTCACAAGAATGAATAATTCCACTCTATTCTGCACTGGTCAGACCTCAACTGGAGTACCGTGTCCAGTTCTGGGCACCGCACTTTAACAAGGACACCAACAAATTGGAACGGGTCCAGAGGAGGGTGAGAAAGATGATCAGGGGTCTGGAAACCAAGTCCTATGAGGAACGGTTGAAGGAGCTCAGTATGTTTAGCCTAGAGAAGAAAAGACTAAGGAGAGACATGGCAGTGCTCTTGCATTAGATGAAGGACTACTCTACGCTTAAAACTGCAATATTCTTAGCACTTAGTCACTTTCCTGCAAAGCACCTCAGCACATCCTTAGCTTCAAGCCCATTCATCGTGATCTTCCAAAGTGCTCAGAGTTAGTGCTAACTAGAGCTGAAACTAATATGTATGAAAATAAGTTCATGTCTTCAGTTTGCACTCCTTGAATTGAACCAGATGAAGCTGATAATACATTTTGTTGACTATCTGTTTAAGTTCTTTCGGGTTGGCTAGTTTTCAGTTCAACATATTTTTTTTTCCCTTTCAGTATTTCAGTTTCATAATTTATGCACAGTTGGTGCCACAGGGCATGCACAATTGCCGAAACAAAGTAACCGAAAGAGCAAAATAACCAAATTGCATAAGCAAAATAGCTACGCAAACAAATGAATGAACTGAGCCAGAGTATTTGAACAAACAGACATGCAAATATTTGGTTTGGTTGTGGATATTACTCAGAGGAATCTAAAAAATGTTAATAATATCTGTAAATAAAAAAAATCTTTTATTTGGTTCGGCTGTAGTGTTAAATATTATCACCAGCACAAGTCCCATGCACTTCAATCAAACTTACATTAGCATTAAGGGCTAGTATTGGGGCTGAGTAGCTAGAGGATTGTGCTGATTAAATAGTCTTACTAGAGTCAACTATACTCTTCTGAGGCTTAAAGTGAAACATTTGCTTAAGAGATTTGCATGATCAGAGACAGAATTCTAAACAACTTGCAAGTTTTTAAATTGTAGAAAGGCAACTGGAAACTATGTGTAAAAAAAAGACGTGATGGTAGCCCGCTTTGACCTGGGACTCACCAGCACATTTGTTTACGAGCTGCCAAATATTAGCCTGGAGCTTCCCCAGGGTCTGTGGATGGCTATTCCTGGCTGCATCCTCAGAAATATCCAAGGGCACAGCTCGGGCTAAGGGCTGTCCACACTGACCAACATAGCCTCGGACTAAGGGCCACCCACATGGACCAACGTAGGGTAGCATGTGTGTTCGGTCTGCCATACTACTACTACTGCTGGTCACCATGGCTATCCATCAAGGTGGGGTGCTGGGAGCAGGGTGGGGGCAGTGCCGGCTGCCCTGCCTGGCCACACCTTTGTTTAGCTCTCTGCCCTACTTGGGCCATACCAGTGGTGGGATGGCTCACTAGCCGTGGGCATATTTATTCAAGGTCCCTCTTCAACCTGGGTTATGTTGTGTTATGGGGGAATGGGGTAGAAGAAGGGAGAGGAGAGGGAAAGGGAGTGTGAGCCCTGCCCTGGGCAGGGGTTCCTCCTCTCAGGTAATGCCACGGGGTAGGCAATTCCCTCAGTGTCTGGATTGGGCTTTCCCTCAAATAATGAAGGCAACCAGGCTCATCACAGGGAATGAGAGGAGTGCTATGCTCAGGAAGGGGGGGAATCCACGAACGAATGCAAACAACAATACTCATGGGGTCACACAGTCCCAGGGCGTAGTGAGCAGGTGGGTGTGGGAGGAAGGGTTCCAGGACTTCAAGGGGTGCAAGGGAGAGGGAATGGTAGGAATGAGGGAGGGGAAACAGGGAGGGACAGGCACGCAGGTATGGGGGAGAGGGTGGACCAGGAGAAAGGGCAAAGGCGCAAATCACTCACTCCAATAACAAGGACACGCAGAGGGAGGGGGGAGGGAAACAGACCACACAACAAAAGGGGAAATACAAGACACAGAAACACAATAACAATCCCAGGCACAATGTCAAGACAGAGCAGCGCAACAAAGGGGCCAGCCTCTCATACGATTACCGGCAGGGAGCTGCTGCCCCTCTGGTCCTTTTATCCTGTTGAGACAGGTGGAGGCACTAGGAGGCAATTCCTAGCTCCACCCCCTACGGCGGTTGGCTGCAGAGGCTGTGCTGGACCTGCCGCTACGTCATTTCCCCTATCAGGTTGCCTAGCAATCTGTGATCCACACCGCCGTATATGTTGTCTGCGGTTTCCTACCCTCGGGTGGCCTAGGGATCTGCTGCACCGCCTACATGTCTGTTTTTACCCTGTAATAAGTATTGAGCAATTATTTAGTTCATTGATTTACTAATCCTGTACTGTATTTTGGATGTATTGCTGCACCCTGAATTTGTATTGGAGAATTAGACTACCCTTTGAATTAAATGGTTATATGATATTCATGTAACTGTTATGGTTAATACCTAAGCTTACTTTTTTTGCTTTACACATACATACAATACTGTAACCGAGCTCAAAGCAAATATTTTGCCTTAATGGTTATGCTAATTGACTTTTAATGTTATTTTATTTTCTAGTTACTCACCAGCAATCTCCAAAGTTTAATAAAGCTCAAAACACTTAATTTTATTGCTTTGGACTATTGATTTCCTGTTTAACACTAAAACAATGTGATCTACTACCTTTGCTTGATTGATTGAGCGAATTATCGTAAGGAAATAAGAAATGGGCATTAGAACATATAATTTTAATGTGTTCAAAATTATTCTTTGAATGCAATATTCTTGGCTATTTTACAAAAACACACAAACCTTTAATCTCTGGCTTGCAGAAATTTTATTGCTTCTCAACTGAAGTGGATATTCCCTTGGGCATTACACCACCATTTAGGTTTCTACTTCTTGATTTTATTGCCAACATAAGCTTGTTTAAGGGAATGAGTAACAAGCTGTCTCTTTTAAAGGAGAAATATTCAGAACAACACTTTTTCAAAGAAACAAGATTCACCTCTAATTTTTATCTCCTTTATAAAAGATATCTTATTATATGAAGTATGAAGGAAAAACATGAATCATAGCAAAAGAAAGAAACACAAAGTTAACAATAATCAAAACCTACATCAGTTACACCAAATAGTAACACAATAAGAATTTAAATTTGTTCACTATCTATTATTCTAAGCAAACTCTGAGAAAAAGAACCAAGACAAAGGCCAAAGAGAAATGGATCAACAGAAAGGAGGTAAAGATGACAAAAGTACTTTGTAAAGCCTGAGATAATGAAGAAAAACTGCCATTGTAATATGTCTCACCAGATCCATCTCTGCAGCTACTTTATATACCTCCATTTCTTAAACATCTGTGAATCAAATTATTCTAAACATAAAGGTCTAATATTACTACATTTTGTGAAATTCTCCAATTCACCTGTAGCACCCCACCTCACCCCACCCCATGATGGACAGCCATGGTGGCCAATCATTGGCAGCCATGGTGACCCCCCCAATCCCAACTGCGATGGGGCTGAAAATAGATGCACTGGACTGCTATGGTCTGTATTGTCCCACCTGGATGGCCCTTGGCACAGACTGTGCACTCAGGATCTTCCATGGGTCCAGTTCCGGGCCAGCTGGCTACCTGGGCCGGGACAATAGTGGGCCCATATCTGGCAGACTATAAATAGACATCCCGGTGAACTCCCGGCCCAGATGGGCCATAGCAGGTCAGTGGGTCTTTTTACTCACACATTTCTCCTGCATGTTTGCTGTTACATCCTGAACTTTCTCTGGGTCTAAATCACTCACCCAGATCTTAAACATCTGGCTCTTTGAACTTCTGCGTAGAATTTCTCCCAGAACTTTTGTGTGTGAAACAGCCTCCTGGTAAACTGCTTTGCTCCAGGCAGCTGTGGTCACTTGGTTTCCATGGCAGCCCCTCACGTCTATGGATGTGGCTACTTTAGGCTGCCTCAGGGCAGTGTTTGCATGAAGAATGCATCTGGAACTTACTTGTGGACTTGTAAACCCAGAAGATTGAAAGACCAGCACTTTAAGGAGTGTGTAAAAATGCCCATAGATGCGACACTGGGTATTTTTACACAAACCTTAAAGTGCTGGCCTTTCAATCATCTGGGTTTACAAGTCCACAAGTAAGTTCCGGATGCATTCTTCACACACTCACTGCCCTGAGGCAGTTCCTGGATGCATTCTTCACACAAACACTGCCTTGAGGCAGCCTAAAGTAGCCGCAGCTGTAGACATGAGAGGCTGCCATGGAAACCAAGTGACCACAGCTACCTGGAGAAAAGCAGTTTACGGGAGAACTTTTTACGCACAAAGGTTCTGGGAGAAGTTCTACACAGAAGTTCAAAGAGCCAGATGTTTAAGATCTGGGTGAGTGATTTAGACACACAGATAGTTCAGGATGTAACAGCAAACATGCAGGAGAAATGTGTGTGAAAAAACACGCTATATCACCCATTGACTTCAGTGGTGCATGCCATGATCTGGTCTCAAGAGGGAAGTACAGAAATCCTCTTGTTTAAAAATCCATGTGCTATGGTTCAGTACAATTGACAGATGTGTCTCAAGAGGTATCTATGGAAATATATTGTACTCCTGAGATACTAGAATATCTTCTTCCTGTGTAGGAAAACAGTTGTTTTTCCATTGGCATTTATGTTTTCATTTTTCAGAATGAGATCTTGATTTTTTTTAAAAAATGAATGTAAAGGAAAAACTGTGTGTAAAAAGATTACAGTAAGATATAATCATTTTTTAAAATTTACATATAAAATTTACATGCAAAATTAAAAAGAATATGGTCTCTGCTGCATGTTCATCCATGCATCACATCTTTATATCAGAACCTATATACACTAGATGTACCTTTTTCTGCTTAATTTCAGCACATTTATTTGGAAAGCATTGCTTTTTTATTACCTCAGCAAATATGCACTGATCTATTCTGCACTGGTCTTAGCAGAGTCCAAGGCTGTGATTCTGATAATACTTATGCACATGCTATAACTTTATTGCTGGATTTGCCATACTAAACCCATATGAAGTTACTTCAGATTTGCTCTCTCACTCTGATTTTCTACCTGAACTGGCCTGGCATCCAATGCCATTTTAGGACACACTGTTCTTTAATGCCGTAGGCATGCCGTAGGCATGAGGGGGCGGCTAATACATATAACAAATAAATAAAATAAATAAATAAATAAATAAATAAATAAATTTAATAGTAGGATGGAGGAGAAATCACTGTAGAGCAGTGGCTCCTCCTAAACTTTGTCCATTTGGCCCCATATGGAGTCTTAAATATAAATTCTGTGACCCTAGAGAACAAAGACATGCAAAGTATAGTCAGACTCACAAGCCAGGACAGTCTCTGCAGAGGGCATAACCCCACTTGAGGTCCAGAGCCATAAGGCTTCTTTAGACATAACAAAGTTTGGATGTCAAAACCCCTAAACACGTGTTTGACCATTGTGTGTAAGCACCATAACAATCCCAACACCAATTTGGCCACCCGTTGAACATGAGATGGGAATAGGAAGGGGAACAGAGGGAGAGACAAGGAGTGTAACATTCACGAAGATGTGAGGTACCAGGTGCACATGTTTGATTTGGTTACATCGAGAATGATGGTTGGTTGGTCCGTGTGGTGAGAATATGAGTACACAGACCTCAGGTAACAGATTGCACTGGATGGAGGGTATCAGCAGGAGTTAGGTGAGGGGAGTGAGGAGTCAGGGAGGGCAGAGCGGAAGAGGTGTGTCTTGAAGAGGGATTTGAAGGTACGAAGGGAGGGGGGGGCGTGGCGGATGTGGGCAGGGAGGACAGTAATCAATAATAATTTGTTGAATTCATTGAATGATTAATAATTACTGATTTATGTTTTATTCTTAATGAATATTAATATTAATCACAGATTATTTTTAATTTACCTGATTCACAACTCCACATATCACAATGGTGAAACTTATTAATGGATCCCTTCATTCCCAACATACAACTATGCACAGTGCACAAACCCATTCCTCTAAATCACAGGAAGAAGCTTAATTTGGACCACAGAATTTTTAGGCTGTAAAAATGGATTTTCTAAAGGCATAAATCTGTCTGTTGGGTAGATAACACTAATATTTCCAAGAGTAGTGTAACATACATGTGAATTTGGCTTTCAAATGGTGTGTCCTCATGGAGTTTCTCTCTAGGTTAAACCCACCTGTCAACCCCCACTGTCCAAGCTCCACCTAGACCTGAGCCAGGCAACGTAGCTCTTCAGTGCCTCACTGCTTGGGGTTGAGTGGAGGATGTTCATAATCCTAGCAAAGGATTGAGGAAACATGGGAGAGGAACCATAGTGCTCTATGAGAGGAGTGGGGCAGTGCCAGGGATGCAAGATAGGGAGAGTTACAGTGTGGAAGGTGAGGACAATGGCAGTGACACAGTGAGGGAAGCAAAGCATAGGGTAGTGTTGAAACTTGGGATTTGAAAACACTCTGTTTTTACCGAGTAGCTCGTTATTTGACTCAATTTTACCGAGTAACCAAGGAATTGGTCCGGGAATTGGCTCAGGTAAATCCTTGGATGGGCAACATATGGGATTTACCTGCAACACACAAGGTTTTCCTGGACCTATATAAGGGAATTTTGTACTTGGAAAATACTCAGTACTTGGTTTAATTTTACTGAGTATTTTACCAAGTATTCGGTCAAGTTACTGAGGAGCGGCCGGACACTCGAAGCTGATCCTTTGAAACTCAGAAATACTGGCAAGTTAATTTTATTTATTTATTTATTTATTTATTTATTTATTTATTCCTTTTTGGTGCAGCCCTAGTATAAAGTGTAGCAGTGGAAAAAATGGGGTGTGAAGGAAAACTGCTGCCTGGCTCTGATGAGGAAGTAGATGTAACAGCAATTATGGTGCAAATAATTAGAGGAACTGGATTAGGAACCAGTGATCCATTATGCCATGTATACAGCTCGGGCTTGTTTAGAGGAGCATTTGTTTGGAAGTATCTCATTTTAATCTTGCCTAAATTCACACAAGAATAGGATTAGCTGAGTCACTGTATCCAAGACATGTGAGGTAATGGTGTCATTTGGCTTGGTATTGGTGAAACCTCAAGAGCTTTGTAAGAGCTGTTACAAATCGATGTGATGTTGGAGGATGTTCTAGGCCAAATTGACAAACTGTCTGATTACTAATAAGTCAGCAGGACCAGATGACATTCACCTCAGAGTTCTGAAGGAACTCAAATCTAAAATTGCAGACCTACTGTTAGTAATTTGTAACCTGTCACTAAAATCTGTCACTGTACCCGAGGACTGGAGGGTGGCAAATGTAACCCCGATATTTAAAAAGGGATCCAGAGGTGATCCTGGAAACTACAGACCAGTAAGCTTGATGTCTGTGCCGGGCAAAATGGTGGAAACCATCATTAAGGACAGAATTACAGGGCATGTTGACAAACATGGCTTAATGGGGAAGAGTCAACACAGATTTAGTA
>QEPC01008879.1:5224545-5237645 GCA_003113815.1 Sphenodon punctatus | reverse complement strand
CCGCCACCGCCACCCGGAGGGAGCACAAGTAAAAGGCGATTCGAGGTGTGTGTGTTAGGTTACCGGTCTTGCCTACTGGCTGCCAGAGTGCCAGCCAGCCACGTGTGGGCTCCCAGAGGAGAGCTCAGCTGCCTCCATAGCGCTGGCTGCTGCCGGGCAACCAACAGCGGCCTGGAGCCTGGGTCTGGTCTGGTTTTTTTTTAAAAAAATCCAGGCTGGGCAGGGTGGGTGGGGGGTGTACCCCCTTCCACCCGCACAGCCTGGGAGGAGGGAGGTTTGGGGGGGGTTCATTGATTTTGATGGGGACACTTCCCCATTGAAATCAATGAAAAAAACTGGTACCGGTAAACCGGTTTTACCTATAAAACCATTTTTTTTTAAACCAGTAACCAGTAAAACTGATACCCGTTTTTTTCACTTTGGTCCCACCCCTAATAAATACTGGTGTTTTGTCATGTGTGAATGCACTATTTCCCTTTATGCAGTGAGATCTCACAGCCTTGTAAGAGCCACCAGATGCCACTCCTACAAGGCTGCGAGACCTCACTGCATAAAAGGGAAATAGTGCGTTCACGCACGACAAAACTCCATAATTTATAACACCCGGTATTTTCTTGAGCACTTATAAGAACCTATTTTGTCATGTGTACAAGTGGCCTAAAATAACCTTTGGTGCCCTGTGTGACCTCTCAGACCTATGTGGGGTAAGCACCCTGTAGGAGAAGATATTACTGTAAACAAAAGGATTCCATCATCTGAGAGGAATGTTGGGGCAGCTTATATAATTATTTTAAATGGAATAATGATGCTTGAAGTGGAGCCACTGGGGATAGCAGCAGCATAGCAAGACTGTGGCAGATCTAGATTATCGGCCCCATAAGGGCAAGAGGGGAGAGTCTCCCTAAATGGAGGCCTTGCCAAGGTTCACAGGCAATCTCAGGCTCCCCCCACAAAGGTGTAGTTCTGCCCTGGCTCCCATGAGCCCCCCTCCCCTGGAGTAGCAGCAACCCCTCCAGGAAGGAAGTTTTAAGAGTCAGCAGGGCCAGCACTCCACCCCCTCCATTCTAACAATTTCTATCTTGGCATGGCCCCTGACAATTGCACAAGCACCACCCCAAACTTTTCAGAGTAGGTGGGGGCATAGTGTTAGCCCCGCTCCCTCCTCTGCCTACTCTGAAATTTTCCTAGCAGTGTTCAGGCCACTTGCAGAGGGCCCTGGCTTCTAGGACACTTTAAGACGAGCAGACCAATCTGGCGGATTGAAAAATCCGCTTTAAAAAAAGTTATGCAGGGAGCGTTTACACACACCCCAGAAGTCACCAGCTGCCACTGAAAACAGCGTTGCCTGGTAGCTCGCACATTATTTTTAAATCTGGATTTGTCAAACATCGATATTTGGGATTGACTAATCCAGTTTTAAAAATCATGTGCGAGCCGTTGGGCAACGCTGTTTTTAATGGTGACTGGTGACTTCCAGTACATGTAAACGCTCCCCATGCAACTTTTTTAAAAGCAGATTTTTCATTCCGCTAGATTGGCCCGCTTGTCCAAAAGGGGCAATAGAGTCCAGGGCTTAGGCTCAAGCCCCATTGCTCTATGATAGCTATGCCCTTGGAGGAATAGTCTGTCTCCATCCATCTGCATAGTCTTATTTAATTTATTTATTTATTTTTACAATTTATATGCCGCCCCCTCCTGCCTCAGGCATCTCGGGGCGGCTCACAATATATTAAAACATTTCAAAACATTAAAACATTAAAATAAACCATAATAATCCCAATTAAAACAATGTAAAACCCCATCCCCCCCAACCCTAACCCAACCCACCCACCCCATCTCCCTCGGGAAAGGCTCGGCGTAACAGCCAGGTCTTACATTGTCTTCAGAAAGAGGGGAGGTCGGCAGCCAAGCAGATCTCCAATGGGAGGGAGTTCCACAGCTGTGGTGCAGCCACGGAGAATGCCCTCCTCATAGTAGACAGTGACACCCGGGAACCCCGGGGAACCCCAAGGAGGGCGCCCCCAGCCAACCGCAGGGGCCGCTCCAGAACTTGGAGGGTGAGGCGGTCCTGCAGATAGGTGGGGTCCAAAGGTCTTTAAAGGTCAACTCCAACACTTTGAATTGGGCCCGGAAACCTACCTGTAGCCGGTACAGAGAGCGAAGCACTGGTGTTATATGCTTGCGTCAGCCTGTCCCCATTAAGAGACAGGCTGCCGCATTCTGCACCAGCTGCAGCTTCTGAACCAATTCCAAGGGTAGCCCCACGTAGAGTGCGTTGCAGTAATCCAGTCTAGAGGTAATAAAAGCGTGGATGACCGTGGCCAGATCTGAGTCTGAGACATACAGCCTAAGCCGATGCACCAGATGTAACTGGCGAAATGCTCCTTTCGCCACAGCCATCACCTGAGCAACCAGGTGGAGATGTGGGTCCAGGAGCACCCCCAGACTCCATATCTGAGAAACCAGGGGGGCAGACCCCATAAATGATGGGGGTCACCACCACCCTGGCCTTCCCCACAACAATCACCTCCATCTTGTCAGGATTTAGTTTCAGGTGGCTCACCCTCAACCAATCCCCTACAGCAGACAAACACCGGGTAAGCACCGAGACTGCAGGACCTGAGTCGGAGGAAAATGAAAGATATAGCTGGGTGTCATCAGCATATTGATGACATCTCACTCCATACTCCCTAACAACCTCTCCCAAAGGCTGCATGTACATGTTGAACAGGAGAGGAACACGTTGAACAGGATGGAACCCTGCAGTACTCCACACGTGAGGCCCTGGGGGGAAGATGAAAACTTCCCCAGCACCACACGCTGAGTTCTCCTGGCCAGGAATGAGCGGAACCATTCAAGAACAGTCCCGCCAATCCCTGCCCAGTCCTGCAACCGAGTTACCAACAACTCATGATCAATGGTATCAAATGCAGCCAAGAGATCTAACAAGATCAACAGAGTCAAACGACCCCGGTCTAACTCACGGGAGAGGTCATCGGCCAAGGCCACAAGTGCAGTCTCCGTGCCATAACCCGGATGAAAGCCTAACTGCGAGGGATTGAGAAAATTAATCCGGTCCAAATGACCCTGAAGCTACTGAGCCACCACCTGTTCAATAACCTTCCCTAAAAAGGGAAGGTTAGAGACTGGCCGATAACTGGCAAGGACATCAACATCCAAAGATGGCTTTTTGAGCAGGGGCTGCACCACCGTCTCCTTGACACAGTCCGGCAACCTGCCCTCCCCAAGGGAGGCGTTGACTATCCCTGCCAGCAACTGCTCCAATGTCTCCCGGATAGCCTTAACCAGCCAGGATGGGCATGGATCTAATTCAGAATTGGTGGCTCAAACAGTCCTAAAAGCATCCCCCGCATCTGAGGGTGACACCGTCCGAAGCTCATCCCACAAAACAGGACCAGACGGGGCTTCCACTGCCTCAGACCCGTTCTCTGCTAAAAAAGTTGCATCAAAATGGTGGTGAATTTGAGTGATTTTATTCACAAAAATGTCCACAAACAAATCACAGCAAGCATTTGATGGTTCCACATCCAGGTGGAGGGAGGTCGGACTGACCAGTCCCCTCACCACTCAGAACAGCTAAGCCGGGCAGGAGTTAGTGGATGCAATGCAGGCAGCAAAGAAAACCTTTGCTGTCCGCACCGCTACGGCATAGGAACGTAACCAGACTCTATGCCGCAACTGGTCCACTTCAGTACGTGAGTGACGCCACTGTCGCTCTAACCGCCATCCTTCCTGCTTCATCTGCCACAGCTCACCCGTATACCATGGGGAGTTGCATTGTCAGCATTTCGGGAGTGGATGCCTGGGAGCCACACAGTCGATGGCCTCCATCAGCCTGATATTCCACTTAGACATGGGGTCATCAAGTGAGCAGTCATCGAGGTCAGAGGAAAGATCCCCTAGAGATATCTGGAACCTTTCAGGTTCCATAAGCCTTCGAGGGTGAACCAACCTAACTGGTTCCACACTCTCCCAAGAGCCGACATATGCCAGGATATCCGCCCGGAGGAGATAATGATTCGTCAATGACAAGGGCACCGTTGATACTTCCCCCACCAATGGATTCTCCGCCTCAAGGCCTGTGCAAAATATCATGTCCAGGATATGTCCTCCAACATGTGCGGAGTCAACTACTCTCTGAGACAGACCCATGGTTGCCATGGCAGCCATGAACTCATGCTCCACCCTTCCAAGACTGACATCGGCATGGATATTGAAATTCCCCAGAACTATTGTCCTGGGGAACCGCAAGATCACCTCCGACACCAGCTTGGTCAGCACGTGTAGGGAGGCTGCTGTACAGGTGGGTGCATGGTATATCAGCAGTATCCCTACCCTGTCTCCGGCCAAATCCAAACTCAGATGGAGACCCTCTATACCCATGATAGATTGCACAGGAAACCTCCTCATGGATCAGGCATCCTTAAAAATAATGGCTACACTGCCCCTCCACCCCGGTCCCTCCAGCTGCTGATGTTACACAGAGTACCCGGCTGGAACAAGATCAACCAGTATAGGCACGAATTCATTGTTCAGCCAGGTCTCCATGATACATGCGAGGTTGGCCGCCTGGTCCAGAATCAACTCCCGGACCACAGTTGACTTATTAGCTACCGACCTTACATTCATCAGCATCAAGGCGAGGCTAGGGGTTCTCTGATCCCTAATCACTGCACCACCTGCCTAGGGGCCAGTCAGCGGAACAGAAACACACCATCTGTCCCGTCTCACAGATTGAATCTGCCTCCCAGAAGAACCATAATTCCCCCGGCTCAGAACGACCTCTATGGCTGCAGATCCCCTCCCCCGATCTGCTTCACACACACCCCCGGAGGCCACCCTGCCAGCCCCCCGAGAGAGATCTCCACCCCCAAAACACCCCCCATCCTCTTCTGCCACTAGAGGATTCCTCCCTCCCAGAGGACTGCACCGCTCCCTCACACTGAGGGAGTCAGCCCTCCCCTCCCTAACTTAGTCCCCTTGTCCCTCTCCCCCATATAGAAAATACCCCATCCCCACCTCAATCCCTCCTTAAAATACAAAGCTAAAGCCCCCCCTCCCCAGCTTCCTCGGGCACGCTGCCTGCAGTGTGTGACTGCCGGCCGCTTTCAGTTGCACCGGGACCCGGAAGTCCTGACCATGCACCCTGGCCCCGCCCCCCTCATCCGTACCTGTGGGGCTGGGCATCATGGCTCCAGAAAGTAGCGACAGGTCCGGGCAGCATCAGTGGCGTTAGCATCGGCATTAGCAGGTTCAGGAGCAGCAGCAGCAGCACCAAGTGGCCAATGAATAGGAGCAATCTTGTCTTGTCTTGAGAGGGCAATACAAGTCCTAGTGATCAGATTTACAGGTAATATGAGGCTTGGTGTCACTTCCATTAGGTCCACTGCACCCTAACTGGCCATGCCTGTCTCCAGCACCCCAGTGGCTGCCAGGTAGCCAAGGCTGAAGGAAAAGCAAGTTAGTTGCCTAAGGCCACCCACTGAGATCTGAATTTGAATTCAGGACTCTTGGTTCCAAATCCAGCATTCTACCATGTCAACCACACTGACTCTATAGTGTGTGTGGAAAGGAACAAACAATGCACAAATATCAATAATAGGCAGCGAGTCGAAGAACACATTTCTCATGGGGCAGGTGTACGTGCGTGTGTATGTAAGAGAGAGGGATTGCTCTTATGAATGCTTTTTCTTTAATGTAACTACCTTCTAACTCACTTTAACCCCTCACCCTCATAGGGTAAAAACAGATGTGATTTGGACCCGCTTTGATTGGTTATGGCCTGGGACTGGCAGCATGTGAAATCATGTTCCACCAGACGTTAGCCTGGGATTGGCCAGGGTGGTGTTGGGGCTAGCCTGGGCTGTAACTTTTGGACAACCTCCAAGGTCACAGCCTGGGCCAAGGCCTGCCCGAGCCAAAGAGGACCAGAGTGGGTGAGCACATCTGTGCACTTCCTGGTCCGGCCTAGGGGCCGCCATAGCCAGCAGTCACTGCTGTGTCTCATTGGTCACCATGGCTGTCCATAATGACTGGGGCGGGGTGCTGGGAACACAGCGCGGCAGGGGTGGAGGCTGGCTGCTCACACGTTTGTTGTGCTCCCGCTGTATTCAGGCTGTGCGGCTGGTGGGACTCAGGGGACATACTTATGTGAACATCTTCCTACCCAGGTTCCACATTGGAGAACCTAGGGGGCAGTCATCTTGACAACAGCCTGACATCAGTACCACATGAAAGAATGGGAGGCAGAAGACAGTTGTTGTTTTTTAAAAAGGATGAAGATTAATAAGAAGAATATAGGGTTATAAGAAGAAAATCCATAATTGGGGTGTCAAATGCAGAATGCCAGGATGCTTGGGAGTGCCAGCTCTGCAAGAGTGCCAGCTCTGACCCCAGAGAGGCAGAGACCAGGGCTAGGGTGGCAGAAGTGCTTCAGACAGACCGGAGTGGTGGTGTACTCCTGCCGCCATGGACCAGCTGTTTGGTGGCAAAATACTCTTGCCATCCAACATCTGGTCCATTGTAGCAGGAGCTCCTTCTTCTCCATAGCTGTCTTTCTGCAGCAGAAGGAGGGACCATTCACACTTTACATTAGCTATGCAAGAATCATAAGGGAGGCAATTACTCCAGTATTTCAAGGAGCAGATGCCCCATATTTGGCATCTACCTAGCCTCATTTTGCATGTTCACCAGGGATAACACCAAAGGGTAGCAGGAGTTCCTCCCAAAATGCTCCCTGCTCCTATTCCACCCACTGGGGAAGTACAATAACTTCATACAAGATGTAGCAAAATCCTCGGCTCTAGTCTTTGCCACTCCTTCACCCCCCTGAACTAATTATTCTGGTATCACCCCTGATGTTCACATGACTTTATTTATTCTCACCAGGTGGCTTAACACAACAGCTCAAATACCACAGTGATATATGACTGCCAGAAATGGTGGAGAGGATCCTTAGTCTGAATTGTAAGCACCAACCATGAGAAGAGGAGCGTGCGAGGAGGGGGAGCATGTAGGTCTTGCTTGGCAATCAAGAAGCTACTCGCTTTTGGCAGTGGTGTTCCCCACTTGCACTCAGGGATGGAATGTTTTCCCCTCACTTTGTGAAGCTGTTGAAAAGAAACTGTCTAGCCCGCCAGCAACTCCATCTGCCCCCAGCCCACTCTGCTTTTCTTTAGCTCAATCTTGTCAACATCCCACTGCCAGTTAGTTGCTCCAACTTCTTCAGCAGCAGGAATCTGAATAGGTGGGGTTGCACATGGTATATCGGAAGGGCAGCCAAGGAAGTACTAAAGAAAGCCTTGTTTATATAAATGTAATGAAGTACAAGATAATGAATAAAATACATGGATTTTTTTACTTAATAAAATAAGCCTGGTGAGAGTCATTTGAAGACTAGATTTTTGCCTCTCTGTTTATGTTTGAAAAGTGCAAAGATGCCAGCGCTTCAGGTATTTTTTTAGGAAAAGTTTGCAAATTCTTCAGATGCGACTTTGATGCATTTCCCAAGCCTTTTGAAAGTCTAAGCAATAAAACTGAGTGCGTTCGGTGCCTGAGATGGAATCTCCTAGAAGTAAAATCTCATCCGCTAAAGGTGTTTCATATTTCCTAAAAGCCAAAATCGTGCAAACTGAAGCCCTAACGACGAGGTGCTTGCTAAGTGGAGTCAGAAAACAGTGTCAAATGTTCCTTGTGCTGCCTGCCCTAATCGCTTATTGGCTCTGCTCCTACAGGACCTCCGAGAAGGAGATCTTGGCTGCATATTGAAATAATACGTGTATCCATAGGCAAGCAAAGGCTGCAGCCACACTTTACTGCTCATAGGAGATTTTGAATGTAATGGAAATGACTTTTTAGCTCCCCAGGCTTCATGATAAAAAGCTGCAATGTCGTCCTGCTAGCTAAAACCACTTCACAGTTAGAGGAAGGGAGTGCAAAAAGTGCCTGGCACTTTAGGTCTCTGTAGTATTTCTCTGAAATATGACAAACTAAGAATAGGGTGTTGGAAAGGGGAGGGCCAATGAGATTAATCCGCTTTCTTTATAAATCAATATGGTTGGAGTAAGAGGTCTCAGAACTGCAGCCTCAGTGTCTACCATGATTATTTTTAGTCAAAGATGGCTGTTGAGTATTATGCAATAGGAAGGTAGTATTAGAAAGTAATTGTGGATACTTTGTGTAGTAGTACTGTGTGAGAAATTTGTGTGAGAAGTTGGTCTAATAAAAGATAATATCCTCTGAACTACTTTGCTTCCATCTCTAACATTTAGGACCAAAATGGGAACCACACACTCTCTAAATTTTGCATTGAAACCCTTATTGCAAAAGTTGACTTCCCATTGCAGAAACCTTGAATTTTTTGATGGTGGCAGTTTGGAATATTTGTCCCAGGTAAATTTTCAGTGTTCTCCAGCCAACCTTCTCTTATTTTATAGATCTATACAATTCTTGTATTGACCATTGAAATGAATAGGTTTGGTTTCTCATTGACTTGAATGGAAAAAAAAATTTGCATTGCAATCACTGGGGTGAAAAATACAAACCGATACCAATCCGATTGAAATCCAAAGCAATTTAATTCCACTCAGATTTTAACCCCATTCTGATTTTAATCAAATTCCGATTCTCGATCCCTAAAAAATAGGTATCAGAAGCTGAAAAATTGGTACAGGAAGCGGACACTCCACAAGTGGAAATCAACTTTCTGGGGCATCAGGTACCCGAATCAGGTCACAGTCAGGTACCAATTGATACCCTATATTGTGGGGTCAAAATTTCCAGAAATTCATTAAGTATACTTTTTTGGGGGGTAGGGTGGGTGTACTAATTTCATTTCTAGACTACACCCAGCTCCATTCTTCTTGTCTGTGGTTTCAACACTTAGACAAGATTAGTTCCAACGCCATGTCAGGCCACCCTTATTTTTCTTTCTCATTTTTTCCCTTGTATCCTTGGGTGTGATGTTTAGTTTTATTAGGGTTCCAGCCACATGCACTACATACTTAAGGTTTGGGCCCCAAACCCATCTCAAAAGCTTCCCACTCCTGAGCATATTTTCTGCATCCAATAGATGGGGTCAACTCTATTTCGTTTAGAAATACTGATTGTTCATATTGACATTCCAAGTTACTCACCCCTTTCGATGTGTTTTGGCTTGTCCTTGGGCAGTTCCCCAGTATACCCCTCCTGGCATTTCTGTATTTCTCCAGGGACCTAAGGCCTCATGGTTTGTAATACTAACTGCTGCAACTGTCTCCAAGGTGTTTTCGTCTATTGTCTGTGGAGTCTGGGCTTTTTTATGGACTCAATCTGCTTTTTAGATTCTTCTAATTGTTCTTTCAGTTCCAAAAGCACTCGTTCTGTCGTGGTTACCATTACGTGCAGCTGATCTTGCGTTTCCATCTCAGCCACGGTTAAGGTTGTTTGAGTTCCATCAGTTGCTTTCCTCTGATTGCTTGTGCTATAGCTTGCCTGTGTCCCGGTGGTTTTCATTTCCTTCCAGCCCTCTGTCTGGGAGTCGATATCTTTGTCTCTTATCACTCTTTCTACCTGGAGGCTCTTATTTTATGTGTTTAGTCTTACTTCGGGCATTAACGTTTGTACTCCATTGTCCTTTAGATCCTTGCTAGCTGGTTCAGCTCTAGTTTGGGTCTCCGGATCAACCAATGCTCCACTCCCTTTCGTTTGCGTTACCATTTCTCTGTAGGTTTCCTGTCCCCCTACTTGGGTGCCAACAAGCCAACCTTCAGGGCATATTTTCACTTGTACCCCACACTCTGTTTTTGTGGAATAGGTACCTGTCATGGGGGAGGGGTCACAGGCCCAGCCGGGCCCCAAGGGGGCAGAGCGCCGAACCACCCACCCCACTAGGTACCCCACACACAAGCTCAGACTCCTACCCTGGAAGGGTTCTCTCTGGGAATACGTGCCCGTCAGGATAGTGTTTGGACCGATAGGCCTCACAGTGCCCAGGTCCCTATCATCATAGGGTGCCAGGTGAGTAGTGTGAGTCTGAGCCCCAGGCACACAGGTCTCTCCACGCACACGACTCTCAGGATCGGGGGGGAGGTTTAGGGTGGCAGTGAGGAGGAAGTGCCTGGCAAGGAGGGAACTGGGGCCCCAGGAAGACAAGGTGGCACACGGGGTACAGGTCACATACAGCTGAAGGGAGGGGAGTATACTCTAGGGTTAAGCCTCAGGGAGGGGGAAGGGGAAAGGGAAGGACTCACTCTCCAGGCACTCACCGGCTCTCGCACTCACCCGTCGCCACACGCTCACAGGGGAAGGTTTAGGTAGGAGGATCACGCACGCACACTCTGAAGTCCAGTTGCCTGGGTCAAGGAAATGCTCCACACGCTCAATTCCTAGTCACTTATCTCAATCAGGGGCCAGTCTCCACTCAATCACCAGCGCCAAGTGCTTCTCGGCGCTGGCTCTTATCTCCCTGGCCCTGCCCCTCTGCGTGCTCTCATAAGCGTGCGGAGTGCTGCAACGAGGGTGTGGCCTCTCCTTCCATTTTGCTGGTCCCTGCCTTTCCCTGTCCCGTCGTCTGTGGCTCCGCTTGGGCGCCCTGTGTGGGCAGGGACGCCTTGCCCCCTGCCCCGGGGAAGGACGGGGGCGGCGCCTCCCTTTCGCTTGGTGCTGTCGGCGTCGGGGCTAGGTCCGCCCCCCAGCCCGTATGCCGCGGGCGTCCCCGTCCCCCCCGCCGGGCCTTGACAGGTCCCAAAGGTTTCACATGGATGTAATGTTACAATACATGTACAATATGTAATCTCAAAGTCTCCACATGTTTGTAATGTTAANTTGGATATTTCATTCTTTAACATCTCCCTCTCTTGTTTTACCTCCTGATTGTCTCTAAACAGATACTCTCTAGGTTCTTGTAGGGTATCTATCCTTTCTATAGTAAGTGTGGCTTGTTCCTCCCTCGTAGCCACAACTGGAGGAACACTGTCCTGTACTCTTATTTGGACATTTCTCTGAAAAACCTCTAAGTTCATCAAATCCTCTTGTTGAGTTTCATTTACATTGGTCTTTAGTTCTTCACTTTGTGAGACCTGATCATACTTATTCTCCGTTAATTCTGGACGAGTAGGTTTTTCTAACCCTGCAGTTTGGTCTAATATTATCCTTGTCCATCAGGGATATATTTTCCTATTTTGTTTAGTTTGGTTAGGCTGTTGTCTGTAAGGACATTCTCACCATATATGCCCTGGCTTATGACATTCCCAACAAAGGTACCCCAATATAAAATGCCATAGGCAATATCACTTTATATGCCCTGGGGTATTACACAGCCAAAAAAAAGTCACTTGATTCCAATCCTACACTAACTCATTTCTCTTCCACAAATTTTCAATGTTGTGACCCTCTACAGACCATGGCCTAGGCCCTTTAAAATAGAAAACATTCCCCAAGAAAGGCATCCTCTGCTCTTCTATGTGAGTGAGAGTGGAAGGGTTCTTCTCAGTATCCCTATATGCAAGGGGCCCAATCCTAGGACCCTTGTCTTGTCCGAATTCCTCGACTTCATCTTGCTTTGTTTTTACCTGGCTCGTGTGCTCTAACCGCACTCCAGGCTGAGCCTGGGAGACTTGGTGGATTAATGTCCTTAATAGTTGTATCAGCTCGGTATGAGATTCCTTTTGTTGTTCAGTGAGTCACCTTCAGGAAGGCTGCCTGCTGCTGGACCAACATCCCAAACAACTCTTTCATAGGGTCCATTTACATTTTTGGTTTTGGGGTGCGCCTTAATATTGGTGTACACATCTCTTTAAAGTTCTTTCACCTCTTTAAAATTCTTTGGATTTTGGGGGGACACCTGTAATAGTGGGGTGCACTGTTGAATCTTGGGGTACACCCTTCCTTGTATTTCCTTTCCAATTTTAACCACTTTGAGTTTCAGGGTGCACTTTCACTTTTGGGGTACACCCTTCCTTAGATCGCTTTTCCAATTTTAACCACTTTGAGTTTCAAGGTGCACTTTTACTTTTGGGGTACACCTGCCTGCATTCTCCTGTCACAGGGGCTCCTCTTCTTAGAGTTCTGGGAAATTAGCTCTGGACACCTTACCGATATGGGTATGTGTGTGTTGTCCTGCAACACCCCACCTTCTCCAAACTAGGGGTTTCTAAATTTGGACACTGGCCTCCGCACACGCCCCTACAGTCAGTCCTTCTTCCCTTATTTTAATCCAACACCAGATAAGCAGTACCTTTATGATATGGGTTCATCCCACCTGGGTGTTGCTTCTGGTTCGGCCTAGCTTCCTTCAGACAGCCTGGGATTCTAGTAGGTCCTGATGGGTCTTGTTTGGGCTTTCTAGCCCTGGGCAGATTATCTTCCCTGGAGATGTGCTTCCTTCAGCTGTCCCCAGCAACTGCCATTGTCGCTCTTTCCAGGCCTTTATATAGACCTAAGCCTCAGTCCTTTTACTGGCTTAAAGGGCCAGTACCCCTTTTCTATGTTCCTGGTACTTTCATTTTAAGAGCTTTCTTTGGCTGTCATTTTGTGGTCTTCTTGGCTTTGTCATCATTTTGTGGCACCATGCTGCCAAATCCCCATTTTCCTAGCAGCTCTCTTGTCACTTTTACACATGAGTTCTTATAAGTGCTCGAGATAATTCAGGGTGCTATAAATGCTGGAGTTCTGTAACGTGTGAATGCACTATTTCTCTTTTATGCAGTGAGATATCGCAGCCTTGTAATATGTGACTCTTACAAGGTTGCGAGATCTCACTGCATAAAAGGGGACTAGTGCATTCACACATTACAAAACTCCAGCATTTATAACACCTGGTATTATTTCGAGCACTTATAAGAACTCATTTTTGTCATGTGTAAAAGCAGTCTTACCCTGTCTCATTCCTTGGTCCTTGAAGATGCTTTAGGAAGGGGTGGGACTTGGGGCAAAAAAATGGTTACCGGTTTTACTGGTTACCAGTTTACAAAAAATCGGTTTACCGAATTAAAACTGGTATACCGGTACCAGGTTTTTTCCATTGATTTCAATGGGGAACTGTCCTCATTGAAATCAATGAACCCCCCCCAATACCTCCCCCCTTCCCCTCCCAGGCTGCA